>MU223768.1:1852218-1894689 GCA_018584345.1 Thuja plicata
GCATTGTTGTCAAAGGGAGAGAATGTTTCCATATTATCATCAGAAATTATTCATTATCAGATTACTCCAAACAGGGAGAGATCATATCCAAAGGGAGAGAATTGATATAAAAGTTGCAAACAAAAGAAGTTACAATCAAAAGACAAAGACATCAAAGAAAGCAGAACAGTCAAAGAGAAAATTGACACCAACAGAGGTCACAACACATCAGAAGAAGAAAAAGAAAGCTACAAGAATCAAATCTAAGCTTACACAGAGCTTACCGGCGGTTAGACATTTTATCGGTTATCAAAACAAACTATTTGGTAATTTGATGAATCTCAACAATTGTATTTCATATTGTATTAGAAATAGTATAGTGTGATAATATAGTATGTCACCATCAATGCCAAAGGGAGAGATTGATGACATGTAACTGATTAAATGGTTGACTATATTAAGTTGAAGATGATGCAAGACATTAAATCAGTTAATGGTTTGTATTGTCATTGATGTCAACTTGATATCATCTGTATGGTCATATAAAAAATGCCAAAGAATTCAGAGAATCAATGGAATAAAGGTTATGCTTTCAGCAATGCATACAAGTAAAGTATTCACTAAGTGACAGACTACACCGGCGGAGTGCACACCACCGGTAAAGACAGAGATAAAGTCACAGTGATGCCCGACGAGTAGAAGTTAGTGTTGTCCGACAAAGAAGAATCAAAGGATGCCTGACAAGATAAACACAGTGTTGCCCAACAAGCAAGATCCAATGATGCCCGACGGATAGAGATCCCGAAGCTAACTAAAGCTACACCGACGGAACTGGTAGTTGTCATCGGTGACGAACTGTAGAGTTGACTGACAGAACAGAGAGATCAAAAAATGAAAAAATATCTAGCTGGCAGAGCTAAAGGATAGAATTAACTGGTTGTTTTATTTTTTTATTTGACCACAGTTAAGTAAGTGATTTGTACAGTTGGCAAGAAGATTACTATGAGATAAATCAGGAGTTAAAGTCGTAAATCAATTTGGCTGGATTGTTTTTCATGCCAAGAATCAAGAATCAAGAACATAGAATTAAGGAATATCATGTCTATATAAGAGACCAGCATAATTTACTTCAAGGAGATGCGATGCGAGCAATTAGCAATCAGATACACGGGGGAGTGAACTGAAAGAAGATGCTGAAGAGAAACTGATGAAGGATTAACTTCATGCAGTCCTGATCAATCAAGCTGAGGGAGAGCTAAATGATTCTGTAGACACCGATAGACAGAAAAGAACAGCATCACAGAGCAAAAAGAGTTAAGTACAAAGGAATTATATTGATACATTGATCAGAAAGATATTGTAAGTAAATAGATCTGAAAATCTACAATTCAGTTGCATTAGAAACAGGTCATTTTGTTTCAGTTAACCATTGAAGCATTAAGTCTCTTAACAGAGTAGGACTTAACAGTCTTTTGTAATTGAGGTATATCCTAATAGATTACCAGAAGGTTGACTCATGATAGTAGCACCAGTCTTACCTAAAGCCTATTGACAGTCTAAGAAGGAGGCTGATTGAAGGATGGTAGTAAGATTTGCATAAAGCCTATTGACAGTCATGAGACTAATTCAAGGATGGTAGCGTAGATGCCAGATACTTAGTGACAACCTATGTATAAAAATCCTCTAACAAGGTCGTACTTAACCGTGTGTTTGTAACCTTTAACAGGGTTGGCTCCTAACAGGGTTCACTTCAGAAGAGTGAAAATTTGGGGTACCGGTCCCAGTGGTTTTTCCCTTAACAAGGTTTCCACGTTAAAATCCTTGTTTTATATGTGTATGGTTTATTAATTTATTGTTTTACATTCTACATATGCATTTATGGATTGATTGGTATAATTTGCATATTTACTGAGTATCAGTAAATATAGTTTATTGCTTATCAGTTATCAAGGAGAATAAGGACAGATAAGGTAAACTGACAAACAGTTATTGTTTTCATGTATTTCAAAGGCATGCATCTTGTTGGGACTTAATAATTTGAGAAGTATTGATTGGTGGATTAAAGTTTAAATTGAATAAATTTTTGAGGTCACTGATTCACCACCCCCCCCTCTTAGTTATTACTAACAATGTTATCAGTAATGCATAAAATTTTAGTATACACCAAGTGACAAAAAACACCAATAGACAGTGCACATTGACGAATAGAGAACCCTGAGAAGAGTCACAATGATACCCGAGCAAGCATTACCGAGAAGAACCAAAGTGATACCCGATCATAACTGAAAGTCATAATGTTACCCGACGGATAGACAACCCCAACGGACAGAGATGCCTGAGGATAATTGAAGTCAAGACCAAGAAAACAAGGAGTTAAACACCGATCAGAAATTGAAGTTTAGAAACGACAAAAGACTTAGCTGGCAGGAGCTAAATATAGAGTTAATTGTTTGATTACATTGTTTTCATCGACCAGTTAAAAGCTAGAGATAAGCTAGATATTTAAAACTAGTTTTATTCCAGTTGTCAAGGAGAAATATATGGGATAAAACTAAAGCATGCTTTAAAGCAATAATGGCAATATTTGTGGATCACGTCAAGAACAAGAAAGACAAGGACTTAGAAATGGTGAAATCATGTCTATAAAAGAGACAAGCTAATTCATTATGAAAAAGAGGATGCTGAAGAGAATACTTGTGAAGATAAGAGGATACTGGTGAAGATAAGAGACAAGCTAATTCATTATGAATCAGGAAGGTTAATTATAACTGGTGAACAGACAAAAGGTAATCTATTCTATCTTGATGATATTAACACCACTTATTTAATGGCTAGAAACAAAGACATATAGTTGTGGCATAAAAGGTTATGTCATGTGAATTTTGACAACATGATTAGGATAAGAAATAAAAGAAAGTAAGAAGCTTATCGAGCATGTCAAAACCCGGCCATGTCATGTGTAAGAATTGTCAAAAAGGTAAAATGACAAAGTCTAGTTTCAAGAGAAAAACCTACACATCTAATGCTATTATAGAATTATTCCATACTGACCTATGTGGACCAACGAGAACAAAGAGTTACTATGGCGATAATTTATTCATTCTCTTTGTTGATGATTATTCTAGAATGATGACAGTTATGTTCTTAAAAGAGAAATCAAAAGCATTCAAGATGTTCAAATGGTATAAAGCTATTGTAGAAAAACAAAGTGGAAAGGAACTAAAATACTTAAGATCAGATAGAGGAGGAGAATTTATTTATGATGAATTCACTAATTTTTGTAATGAGCATGGAATTCAAACACAGGTTTCTGCACCAAGGACACCACAAAAACATGGGATTAATGAAAGAAGGAACATATCCATTGTTGATTGTGTCATGACACTGATGATTGAGAAAGGCATCACTCAAAAATTCTGAAGGGAAGCTATCAGTACTATTTTCTATACATTAAACATAGTTCAATTAAAGAAAGACATCAATAAGACACCTTATGAGCTATGGTATGGACATACACCCAATGTAAGTTACTTCAAAATTTTTGGTTGTCAATGTTATATTTTGAAAGATGATAGAAATGGAAAGCTTCACTCCAAAGGTGAAGAAGGGCTATTTCTAGGGTATTCTACCAAAACCAAGGCTTATAAATGTCTTAACAAATCCTCTAGTAAAATCATTGAAAGTGCAAATGTCAAAGTGTAGACACCCTAAATTGTCCTTTTTCATTTCTATATTAATTTAATTAATATTGCCTATAACAATATAGTTAATTCTTATAGATTAACTATATTTGTTATATACGACTATTTATTTAATTTTATTAAATAAATTCATCACCTTGTATTTAAATTTAATTTAAATACTATCCCTAATATATTAAAATTTATTTTAATATATGTTTCCTCCATATTTCTTTTTAAATACATTTTATTTATTTAATCCCTCCATTTTCTCTAAAATTCTTCTAAACCCCATTTAAATTTAATTTAATTTAATTTAAATATCACTCTTCCTTGCTTTTGGCTAAATTTACTCTAATCATACTTAAAAGGTGATTAAACCCCTTTTAGCCTTAATCACTTGCACACACATGTGACTTTTTTAAATTATTATTCCTTCCACTTGAAAAGTCAACTCCCTCTCTTTAACCACTTAATCCTAGCCACTCATTCCATTTGTCTCTTAATCCTAGCCCTCCATTTTCATAAGCGAATCCATAAAAGGAGGCCTCATTCCTCATTTGCAACTAGATTGAAAATTAGAGAGCTAGAGAGGAACTAGAGAGAGGGAATAACTAGCTAATAATTGCATTTTAGATCATTTTTCTTGATCATGTCTTAGTCTTCATTCTATCTAGTTTCTTTGAGCATTAGATCATCTAGATATTATATGTTAGGTAATGGAAATCAATCTTAGTTTATCTCATCTTGCATCTTCATCCTAGATTTTCTATTGCATTCTCAATATTCATCATGTGAAGCTTGGGGAAAGTTCCTCATTCTTGTTCTCAATCCCTCCACCATCTTCTAGCTTGCATCATAGTGGGATTTATTGCATTGTGTTGGGAGAGCACACCCACAAAATCTCTAAGAGCAAATCAAACAAGTCTTGGGTGCACTTGTTTTAGATCACCGGAGGTTGTAGTGAGAATTTAGTTGTATTTCAAGTTCCTTGCATGCTTTTATTATCTGGTATATCTTGTATTTGCATATTTTGACTTGTTGTGCAGCTGTAGGAATTTTCATTGCATACACAAAATAGATGAATTTACTAAGAAAAATGATGACGAAAGTAGAAAAGAACCAGAAGAATACAACAGGTTTGTATACAGTGAGCAACCTGACACTCTTCCTGAGAAACAATGTATCACTCTTGAGCGATAGAACATTGCACCAGTGCATCAGGTTGTAAACACCGAAAATCAGGAAATTGCTCACAATGATATACCGAGCGATGGAGATCAAAATGAAGGTCAAAATGATGATCAAAATAATGAACAATGAGTTGAACCAATACTTTCCAAGTATGTTAGAAGACATCATCCACAAAACTAGATCATAGGAGACAAAAGGGCTGGATGAGAACAAGAAGTAAGTCACTAAACACTAGATGTTTAATTTGTGATTTTGAGCATAAATCTACTAATACTACACTTGAAAATGAAGAATGGGTTAGTGTTATGAATGAAGAGATAGAATAGACTGAGAAGAACAGAACATGGACATTAGTGCCTAGAATAGATGACAAGAATGTCATTGTTACCAAATGGATATTCAGAAACAAGCTGAATGAGAATGGACAAGCCACAAGGAACAAAGCAAGATTAGTATGCAAGGGGTATGCACAAGAAGAAGGTATTGACTATGGAGAAACCTTTGCACCCATTTCTAGACTAGAAGGAGTCAGAATTCTACTTGCTTATGCTACATACAAAGGATTCAAGGTATACCAAATGGATGTCAAGTCTGCATTCATGAATGGAATACTAGAAGAAGAGGTATACATTGAACAACTAGAAGGGTTTGTTGATCCTAACAAGAGAAACATGGTTATTAGACTACACAAAGCCTTGTATGGATTAAAACAAGCACCAAGAGCATGGTATGAAAGACTTCACTCCTATCTCATAAGTATTAGATTTGTAAGAACAAGTGAAAATAGTAATCTATATTTAAAAGAAGATACTGATGATAATATTTTGATTGTTGAAATATTTATTGATGATATCATATTTAGAGGTAATGATATGTTGTGTAAATAATTTGCTAATGAAATGAGCAAAGAGTTTGAGATGTCAATGTTTGGGGGGATCAAATTCTTTCTTGGTCTATAGATTCATGAACAGGATGCAGGCATATATATCACACAATCCAAATAAATCAAGGAAGTTCTCAAGATATTCAAAATGGAGGACTCCAAGCCAGTTGGAACACCTATGGAAACCGGATGCAATCTAACAAAGGAAGATAAGTAAACTAAGATAAATCAGACCCTATATAGATCTATGATTGGAAAAATCATATATGTTGTTCATACTAGACCAGATATAGCACATGCAGTTGGAATAGTTGAAATATTCTTTGCTAATCCCAAGGAATCATACATGACTATTGTCAAAAGAAATGTGAGATATCTAAAGAATACCAAAGACTATGGCTTATGGTATAAAAGAGAAGGCAAATTTGAGCTTCAAGTCTATACAGATGTTGATTGGGCTGGAAACTTAGATGATAGAAAGAGAATAATAGGAGGAGCATTCTTCATGGGTGACAGATTTGTCACATGGATAAGTAAGAAGCAAGGATTCATCTCACAATCTACAACAGAAGTAGAATATGTGGTTGTTTCTACAAATTTCTCTAACATTGCATTGATCAAGCAATTACTGGAAGGTATGAATATGAAAATTCTTGAACCATTGATTATATATTGTGATAATACAAGTGCAATAAACATTTCAAAGAACCTAGTCATGCATGCTAAGACAAAGCATATTGCTATCAAGTATCATTACTTAAGAGAATGAATGCAAGAGAAAGAGGTGATACTGGAATATGTTCAATCCAAGGAACAATTAGTAGACATATTCACAAAGCCATTGCCTAAAGATACATTTGAGTACCTGAGAAAGAGACTAGGGGTCTGACCCTTGTCTACTGGTCACTAAGTTGACTAGGAGGCTACATCAACCTACACATAATCAGAAGATCATTCATGTTGATGAAAGCAAAGAGATGGACTTCAAAGATATATTAGTACACAACAAGGTACTTATCTGCACTGAACACCAGAAAAATGTTGGCTACTACAGAGCTAAATTGTTGAAAGAAAGGAAATTCAAGGAATATATTATGAAAAGAAAGAGATTTAGTCTGGCATTGTTGTCAAAGGGAGAGATGACTAAAGGGAGAGAAGTATCCAAAGGGAGAGATGACTTAAAGGAGAGATTATATCCATATTAAATATCTATCAAAATTATTCAAAGGGAGAGATGTACTTAATAAATAAGGAGAGAAGTATTCAATGAAAAATATTATTGTCAAAGGAAAAAGAGATATGAATAAAAATATCCATTAAGGAGAGGAACATTCAAAGGGAGAGAAAACATCAAAGAAGAGATTCTACAACAAAGGGAGAGAAAAAATAAAACGTTTCTACATCTATCCAGTGAAGGGAATAAAGAATGAAGAAAGTACTATGCAAGAATCAAATCTAAGCTAGAAGATCTTACCGAGAGTCATACATTTGTATTGGTTATAGGAAAATAAGTTTGGTAAAAATTGATGAACTACAACTGATATATTTCATATTGTATTAGTATTATGTAGTATGTTGCCATCAATGCCAAAGGGAGAGATTTATGAACTATAACTGATTGAATGTTTAAAGATGTTAAGTTGATAATCACTGAGCTATAGAAAGTTAATGCAAGACATTAAATCAGTTAATGTATTGTAATATCATTAATGTCAACTTGATATAATCTGATTGGTTATACTCATATTGCCAAAGACTTCAAAGAACCAAAGAGATAAAGGTTATGTTATTATTAATGCATAAAAGTTTGGTATACACCAAGTGACAATAAACACCGACAGACAGTGCACACCAATGGATAGAGAACCCTGAGAAGAGTCACAATGATACCTGAGAAAGATACCTGAGAAAGCATTACTGAGAAGAACCAAAGTGATACTCGAGAAGAACTGAAAGTCATAGTGTTACCCGATGGATAGAAAACCCCGATAGACAGAGATGCCCGAGGACAACTGAAGTCAAGACTAAGCAAACAAGGAGTTAAACACCAATCAGAACTGAAGTTTAGAAATGACAAAATACTTAGCTGGCAAGAGCTAAATATAGAGTTAACAGATTGATTACATTGTTTTCATCGACCAGTTAAAAGATAGAAATAAGCTAGAGATTTAAAGGTATTTTTATTCCATTTGTCAAGGAGAAATCTGTGGGATAAAACTAAAGCATGCTTTAAAGAAAGAATGGCGAGATTTGCAGATCACGTCAAGAACAAGAAATACAAGGACTTAGAAATGGTGAAATCATGTCTATAAAAGAGACAAGCTAATTGATTATGAAAAAGAGGATGCTAAAGAGAATACTGGTGAAGCTAAGAAGTCTTCACACAGACTTGATCAAACAAGCTGAAGAATAGAGCTAAGATTTCTATGGACACTGAGCAACAGAGAAGCAATAACATTCACCGAGAAGAAAGAAGTGGAGCAAAGGAATAGAAGGGAAACATTGATCAGAAAGGTATTATGAGCTTACAATAGATCTGAACATCTACAAGATTAAGTTGTATTTATGAAAATGTCATATACTAATTCAGTCTAACCATTGATTCAGAAAATCTCTTACCAGAGTAGGATCTAACCATCCTTTATATATTGAGATACATCCCAAGGAGTATCAAAAAGTTTATCATGAAGATAGCATAGTGAAATGCAAGATATCAAGTGACAAACTATTAAATTTAAATCCTCTAACATGGTCGCACTTAACAGTGTGTTTGTAACCTTTAATAGGGTTGGCTCTTCACCGAGCTCACTTCAGAAGAGTGAAAATTTTGGATTACCGGTCCCAAGTTTTTTTTCCCCTAATAGGGTTTCCATGTTAAAAATCCATGTGTCAAATGTGTATATGGTTCATTAATTTAATTTTTTTCTTTACACATTACTAAAATAGGATTGATTGGTAAACACTAAGTTATTTACTATATTTTGGTAAAGGCTAGATTGTTATTCAGTAAAGCTTAAGAAAAAGGATAAACAGTATATTCCAAGTAGTAGTTATTTGATAAGATTATTTAAGTGCATACATCTTGTAGGGATGAAGATAACTAGAGCTTTGTATATGTGGTATAATATTTTGGATTGAATTATTGGATTTATTTTTGAGGCCACTGATTCCCCCCCCCCCCCTCTCAGTTATTCTAACATAGAGTCCAGCTTGTAAGGTTTCTATCATGTTTTCTAGTCTTTTCCTTGTTCTTTGCATATTTCTAGGCCTTGTTTAAACCTGTGTTCATGTCTTCAAAAACTCAAAGTCTTGTTGAGTCAAATTCATGCTAAAACCCTGAACCCTTCAAGACTTGTTCTATTTTCAAGTTATTTTTCTGAGTAACTTAAGTATCTTTTAAGTCGTGTGCATTTTAGGCATTGCCTTATCTCTTAATCTTGTAATCACGACAGAATATTCTTTCTTGTTTGGAGAATTGGCATGACCTTTTATCTCTGAATCTCAGAATGACAAGGAATATGCTCTTTTGATCTAGAGATTAAGTGCAAGTCGTCGATGCAGTTTTGATCTTACTGTTATCTCTAGATCTCGCAACATTTTGGTCAAGTAATGGAATGTCTAGAGATCTAGCAAGGATCGTTGATCTTGATTTCATCGAGTGGATGGTGCTAGATCTCAGAATAAAATCAAGGGTTAAGAATCCATTAAGAGACTCAACGATTTAGTTTATCTCCAAATCTCCAGTTGAACTTGAGTCAAGATCAAGCTTGGTGTATTTCTATTCAACAATTCAAACACAAGGCTTTATCTCTGAATCTCCTATCCAAACCAGAGTTAAGTTAAAAAAACTTGGAGGTTGGGATATATATTCAGTCATGTAATCTCAGAAAGGACAAGAGTTAAAGACGGGTTTATCAGATTATTTTCTAGCCATTGATCAGGATCGAATCAAAGGGTTGTCGATGAATCGCCAGATAAAGTCAAAGTCAGCCAAAGCATTTAGAGATTAAGCATAGGTCATCGATGCAAATCACATCATGTGGATGTCGCTGAGTCTCAAATTATACCAAGGGTCAAGAAATTTATTTAGAGATTCAGAGATAGATTTATCTCTGAATCTTGTAATCTGACTAAGGTTAAGATGGGGTTTTCTTTTTTCATTGTCTCTCAATCTCCAAATAGACCTGAGGTTAAGAAAATCATTCATAGACTTGGCAAGGATCGTCGATGTCAGCTAAGATGTGCGGCTGGTGATAGATATCCAAATAAACCTTGGGGTTAGTGAATTCATTCAGTGACTTGGCGATTTCTTTATCTCCATGTCTCCAAAAGGAACCTGAGTTAAGATCAAGTCAAGTAAAGTTAAGATGGACTGGCCAAGGTTAAATTGTGAGTTTTTGAAGCTAAAATAATCTTGTGTTATCGCATGATCTCCAGATCTGACTGGGGTTAGTATTTTTATCTAGCAACTTGGAGTTTTCTTTAGTCTCTGAATCTCCAGATTTGATCATAGTCAAGCATGAGTAGCTCAAAGTTAAGTCATGTTTGCTGAGAAAATATCATGGCCATTGCTTGGAAGATGATCTTGTGGTTGCCATTGAATTTCTAGATAATTTTAAGTCAAGACAAGGCATTCATAGATTACGCGCAAGCCGTTGATTGAATCTTGATCTTGCGGTTGTCTCTTAATCTCGTAATCTGACCATAGTTAAGGCAAAGATTCAGCAACTTGGAGATACAAAGGGATTCAACGATCAGGGTTAAAGATGAGTTAGAGGTTGATCTTGCTGTGACTGGTTAAACTACGATCAAGTTTCAATGAATCTTGCAGTGGTGTGAAGCCTTGAAGATAAATATGAAGGTTTTAATCCATTCAGCCATTGTGTTGTATCAACATGTGGCAGGTTGTCAGAACCTAGGCCCATCTGTGGCTTGTTAATGTTGACGATAATTATTCAATTGTGTATTGTCATTGATTTTTATACAAATGTAGTGATATTAAACAAATGTCTATACCTAAACCGAACACAGTCAGTGTATTCCATGTTCTCTCGGGAATTGAAGAAGACCAAAGTGATTTTCAGTTCTAACCGAGTTAACTCAGGAATTACAGTAACGGTCAGGCATTGAAGGATTAAAGTGTTAACCGAGTTATGTTTTTAGTGTCAGTTGACTAACAACAGTTTACATTTTATGTTTAATTGGTTATATGGAGTCGATAGACTTAAGTTTTATTATTTATTTGGAAGGTTATTCAAGATGACTTGACAAGGCTTATCATATATATATAAGGTCAAGTTTGGATTGAATGTGTGTAAGATGTAAGAAGTAGAAGATTTTGTGATATGAAGTGTGGAGGTGAAATCAGATGGGATTCAGATTAAGGATAAAACATACAAAGCTGTAATAGAATATTTGATCAGTAAGTATCTAGTTTAAAACCATAGCAGAGATTAGAATTAGCAAAGACAGTTGCTTTGACAAACAGGTCAATACATTGTTACTCTCTAACAATTGTAGCAGTGATCAAAATCTCTTTACAGAGTACACTTAACCGTATTTTGTAAATCATCTCACAAGGTGACATTTCTACATTGAAGTGTTTGAAGACCTCTAACAAGGCCACTCCTTACAGGGTGGTTAAATCCTCTAATAGGATCACACCTAACAGTGTGTTATTGTAACCTTTAACAAGGCTCACTTCGGAAGAGTGAAAAATAGTAACTAGTTACAATTGGTGTTTTTTTCCCAAATTGGGTTTCCATGTTAAATATTGGTGTCATATGTGTACATGTTATTTCTTTATGTTTTATGTTTCTACACTTAATCACTAAAGGATAATTAAAGTTAATAAATTAAAGGTTTTCTATGTTAACCGAGTGACAACATAATATCTATGCTAACTGAGTAACAATGATAAGTTTTTTTAGGACATCTAAAGGACTTGGATTTGTTTTTGTGGTAACTGATTCATCCCTCCCCTCTTAGTTACTCATCTCATTTCCAATAGTTAAGCTCTGAGAAATTTTTGTTTGATCATATGGCTGGCGTAATGACTTAAGACCAAGATGCGAATAGATTAACGTTCAAGGCATTGAGACAAGGTGACATCTGGCATTGCTAACATCATGGGTCCCGGGTTTTAAAGCAGTAAAGAGTTTGTGAGTTTATGAAAATCTAATGACAGGCATGAAGGCTTAAGGCAAAGATGATGGATAGATAATGTTTGAGCCATTACGCTAGTATAACATGTGTCCAAAGTGGATCCAAGCTTAAAGATAAAGAAAATATCTATAGCTATGTTTTAAAAGGAGATTAAGCCTTATTCTGTGTCATTGATTGGGTATTTCAATGCCACCTGTGACTGTTATAAATAGACTTATAAATATTCAAATCTGATCTCAGGGTTTCATGGCGGTGGCTACATGATGGGAGATATCTTCATGACTATATCTGATCATCTGAGATATTTCCCAAGTACATTTAATGGACAGACTTGACTATTTTATGGTTTATGTATTGTTTAAGAGAAATCTATTGTAACCCTAATTATTTCCTAATCTGATCGGATGGATTGACTCCTAAGCCTGTGTGCTGGGGGAGCTTGTATATAAGTTGTTTTTTGATCTTGTGTAGTTAGGTTCGGAATATGTAAGATTTTTCTGTGACATTTTCTCTGTCCTCAAGCTTTTCATGTATTTGTAATTCTGAGTTTTCCAAGGCTTATGCAAGACTTTCTGTGGCATTTTTCCTACTCTTAGGTTTTCATGTGTTTTGGGATTATTTCTAAAGCATAATATATTGATAGAGTATTGAAGAATTTTGTGGGTTATTCTAAGTCTTCTTTCTTTTCTGCATCTTTGTGTGCTATTGTGGATGATTGATAAAGATAGTCTTGTGAATTTTGTTCATTCCCTGTTATCTTGTCTCGTTCCTGTGCCTATTTGATGGAGTGGATTTTTTTTGCAGGTCATGGTCTGTGTCTATCTTCTTGAAGCTATTTCTGTGAAATCTTTTCTTTCCTTGAATAGTTTCATCTCGGACCTCTCTATGAAACACTTTTTGCAAGCCTATATAGGAAGTTGTACTTGTCCCGACTTAGAGATTTCATGCTAATGCTTATTCATTGTATTGTGATTTATGCCATTTCCACTGTATCACCTTGTAGGTTAATTTTTGCTTTTAGTCTTTCAGTTCTCCTATCTTTTTTCCTCCCAATTTTACTTTTCAAGTTTAAAGAGAAAAATAGGTGATTATCCAAGAGGAACCGACCTAGAATCTAGAGTTCTCACTTCAGTTAGCAAAGGTCCCACAACCTAGAAGTGATTCCCATGTTATATCATATCATTAGACTTATGAGTTTAATAGGGTGCAAATTTGGTGTATAACAATAACATTTTATGATTGTTGTTTCTTATGACCATGTGATCGAGATCTCATATGCATTACATGTACTCAATGAAACTAATTTTACAATTTGAATTATGATGTTCTAAATGTCCTAATAGATCCTCTTAGCTTTGTGGAGGTTTTATATAAATTGCCAAAAAAATTTAAATACTATCAATTCTCTTTAGATGTTTTTTAATCAAAATAGATTATAAATTAGGATTCATAAAAGATGTATCAATTTAAAAAAATAAAAATAAATGTATTAAAACAATGTGAATAAAATTTGACATAAAACATAAAAATCTTAACTCCTTACCTCTTGCATGATACAACATTGGAATAACTTGAAACATAGTTTGCAAATGTTACAATATCCAAAATGTGTTTGAATTCTTCTTCTCTTACACCTCTACATCATAGCTTGATAAAAAAAAAATTGTTATAACTATAAATAATGTGTGTACATTGTAAAGTATGCATTCATTATGTAATATTGCATGCTATATGATACACATGTACCAACTTAGAAATGTAATCTTGCCTCACCATAGCTATAGATTGAGGAGAGCCCTACACAAACTAGTACAAACTCTCCTAGAACACTCTTTACACAACTTATGTAACAACAAGATATTGGTAGTAGAATATAGAGGCCAAATATCTATCTAAAGCCACACCTTTGCACATCTCTTCATCAAATTAGGTTTTTAAGTAGGTTTTAGAAGTATTAAAATAAGAAGATAATAATAAACATATTCTAAAAATAAAAATTTATGAAAATTTGAACAAAATTTAATAAATAAACACGGTAATATTGACTACTTGCCTCTTGTGTAGCATGTTGAATGGATGGAACTTCATTTTAGTTTATTTGTATGAGCTGCTAGAACATATGTTATGAGGGTCTCTATCATCACCATAGGAGTGCCTGATGGTTACCAGCCCTGTTGAAAGAAAGTTTAATAGCTGGAATAAGCCTGACCTGTTCAAAGGTATTGTTTGGTTTAATGTAGGTGATTTTTGGGTAATAAATAGTTCATGAACAAAACTAAAAGAGGGGTAAAAATTTATTCAAAAACAAGAAAGATACATAAAACAAGGGCAGAGTGCCCAGCAAAAAGAGCACTATAGAACCCTGTCATTATCCACTAACTGATCTAACATACAAGACATATCAGGAGGTAATTGTCCACTGTCCAAAATATTCCAATCTTGTATTTGATGAGAAGCCCATTTTGCAAAATAATCTGCAACATTATTTCACTCTCTAGAAATGTGTTTAAAAGTAACAAACTTCAAGGAGCTACACGATTGAAGAATCTGTTGAATAATCCAAGATAAGTGCCAACTAACATTAGCAAAAAAATTATCATGAATTTGAATTACAATGATTTTAAGAAAAAATTATTAAATTTTTACATTAATCTTTTGAATCATATATTCGAATGAAACAATTGAACAAAGAGAGAAATGGATCTATCAAGTCACATTATAGTTATTTCTCATAAGAAATATTATAATAAGATTGCTAAAGTATGTTTTCTATTTTGCATAGTATCAATGAAGACCAAAGTATAACAACATTATTGTATCATATAGGATACATTATAGAAGTTGAAAACAACTTTCAAAACTCAAACCACAACTTAGAAAAGGCAAGAGCAACAAAAGATCAATCATGTTAAGATGGATTGAAACCAAAATCCATCATAAAATCTTTGAGATTTAGTAATTGACCCTCTCGTATAAAGAATTATGCACTTACCCTTCCTAATTGATCAGCCTTTTTTAAAGGCCAACCTAAAATAGAAGAATCCATAGGAGATCTATAAAAACTTGCATCCGATTTCATTTTTCTTCTATCTAAACTAGAAAGTTGGGGCATATTGTTTTTTCTAGATCACAAAATTATTTAACCGAAGGATCCTTGTGACTCTGGTATGATCTCTACCAACCATCCCTGAATCCCAAATAATTGTGCCCATTGGCCCCAGGAAAGGGGAATATGAAGATGGAATCTGGATCACCCAAGGCTTCAACATCTAGCAATGAGTCTGTCTCATTCTAAGGATGAGAAAATACTGTTATTCTTTTTTCTTCAAGAATTTTTGGACCTAGTATTGTTCTAGCAGGCAAAGATAGGGTGACCAATTCTATGTCATTTTAGACACAAGACTATGGTATCCTTATATACTAAACATTCAATCTAATCGTCTTATTTAGAAGACAAAGGGATGGAAGAAGATAAAATCTAATTTACATTTGCAAATACACAAAACTTGACAAACAATAGTTATTTTATAAATATGATCATCCAATCAACAACAATGAACAACTAATGAAAATAATTACAAAGTTCTTAACCTCCCTCAAGACCATGGTATCCTCGTGTACTATATATCGAAAAAATAATACAAGAAGATATAATCTTACCTACATCTACAAACACAAAATCTGACAAACAACAAACATTTTAAAAAAATGATCACCCAATCAACAACAATAAATTAATTAATAAATATTTAAAAATATTATTTAAATGAATTTCTCAACCTCTCACTATTTAAGAAATAGACTTGAGATTCATAAGAATTATACCCTTGAAGATCTCAACCTCTTATTATTTAAAAAATACACCTGAAAAATCCTCTCATAATAGTTATTCCTATCATAGTTTTATTGATTTGCTTTATATTATTAGTCATTTATTTCCAAACTGTAATACATGTATGTTTGGGAGTATATGCTAAGTTCTTATAGGGCTGTTGCTGAGTGTATCTATTGATTGAATATGTAATCTTTATATACAACAACAGTTATGGCAAGTGTCGGATGAATTGTTAATCAGGGTATTCAGTTTTTCTTTTTAATATTATTCTATTCAATGAAAAAAAACTACATTTATAAATAACTATTAAATAGTTTAGAGATTTATTAATTGTTTTCTTTTCAATAAAGCATAACTAAGAACTTCAAATATTTAAAGATTTTTGTCATGTTCTAACACTCCTCATTATTAAAAGGAGAGAAATCATGTTTAGTTTTACAAAGAAAAAATTGAAGTGTAACACAAGAAAAAATAGAGATCCAAATATATGTCAAAATTATGTAGTGTAAAGTATATAAAGATCATCTTGTCATAATTTATAATCCTAATGTTCTTAAAATGATACTACATCTAAAGTCATATGATATTTGTATATGATGCTACATCTAAAGTCATATGATATTTGTATTGGGGCACACGAGTCTTCAAATTAGTCTCAAGAAAATTTCGTTCATTTCAAATTAGCCACCTTTTTGTTTTGCACTCAACGATAATGAGTCCATGATTAATTTGGTGAAATATATATGTTTTAATATTTAACATTAGGTTCAAAGAAGTTAATAACAAATACACCTAATATCTATATGCTGCAAAGAAATTTCAAAATTTTATGTTATAAAATGAAAATAAAGTTATAATCAATAGAAAAGTTTTAAATTTTAATAATAGTAATTTTTAATAAAATATGTATATATATTTGTATAGTCAAAAAATGGAAGCACTTCCATTTTTAGACTGGTTTAGCCTTTTGAGTGAGTGGTTTGGGGTCATGACAAGCGCCTTGACCGGGTTCCTGATCTTGACATGGCTTCCCCCCTTGATCTGCCTTTCTGTCCACCATTTTCTGACCTGATTCTGCATTCTGGGATATAGACCTGTGTTTCTGGGATTCACGGACAGGGTCAACCTCCTAGTACAAGGTTGACCTCGGCCCTGACCTAGGATAGGGTCAACCTCATCCCTGTCCTAGGACAGGGCCCACCTTGACCCTATCCCAGGGTCCAAATCCTGGGAACTTTTGGTTTCCCGGATGTCGGTCCTCACAAAAAGTTTCCTCCCGCTTCCGAGTCGACTGTTTTAGGTTCCGAAGTGTGGATTCCTAAATTTTATTTAATATAGGTCCTCTCCTAGGGGTAAAGGCTTTAATGGTGATTTAATTATCCTATGTAGGCCTCCTTAGAAGATTGTGCCCTAATTTCTTATAAAAGGGAAGCTTTCTCTCTCATTTTCTCTAAGTCTTCGAATTCAAGCATTGAGCACAAGGAGTGGTGATCAAGCATCATCAAATTACTTTCAAATGTGATCCAAGCAAGCTAAGGAGCAATATTTGAAGCAAGAATTCATCCATTCAAGCATCTATTTTCATGAAGGAGATCCATTGGAGGCCATTGAATGATTCAAGCTACAAGATGCCCTTTTGGTGATCTCACCATCCATATTCTTCCAAGCCCTTTTCAAGATCAAGAACCCATCCAAGCCTTGGTGTTGGAGATCTATAAGCAAGAGATTGAAGACATCCTACCATTCTACATTCCATATTTTGAAGCATACTTGTGGATTCATGGATTTGAATCCGCCACAAGGACTTTACAAGCAAGGTGAATTTGAGTATTTACTTTGTTATCTTTATGCAATTTCAATTACACATTAATGTTAATTCCAAAACCAGGGTTTGACCAAGGCAAACCCCTCCCCCATAATAAACAAACCTTTTTTTTTGTAGGTACAAGTTCAGGACTGTAGATCTGAGACCAGATCTGGATACCCTTTTCAGTCTTCTTTCAGATAGAGCAAATAGGGACACTTTTGAATCTGTGTAGGACAGGGTTGGCATTTGTGGTACAGGGTCAACCTTTTTCATAAGATGACATCGGAACAGAAAAATATTTTTGGGTTTTGTTTGTCTCTGTATTCTGGTTCGGGATCAACTGTCAGATTTTCCAGAAACAGTCTACAGACCTCAGAAAATAGAAATCTTTGATCTGCACTATTTTAAGGTTGGTACTTCATCTCATCCATTTCAATTCCTAGAACTATCATATACATTCCTTTCTAAAACGGGAATTTAAGATCTTTCCTCTTTGCTCTCATTTCTGAATGGATGATTCATTTGTGCATTGATCCTTCTTTTGGGTTGATCAATTTGGATCTTTCATTTGTGCATTTGAGGTTAAAAGGAACATCTTATCTTCCCCACACATCATACAAACATCTACATTTTCAAATGTGACATCTTTTCTTATGTTACATTTTGGTGGCATCTATTTTATATGTTACATTTTGGTGAACCCGTGATAGACAACGCTTTCTTTTTGGTGTTATATTTGCATCTTATGTTAGATCTTACATGCATTCAAAAGTAGATTTCTTTTATGCTCTTGCATTTATATATCAAAAATTAAAAATCACAAATTGCTTTAAAAATACAAAAACATTCACATTTTTCATGCTTATAGATGACATTTGAATGCATTTGGATGTATTTAAATCTATTTTCTATGCAGTTCTTTATTCATTATCATGTTGCACAAGTTGTTTCAAGTGTTTTCCAAATATCCTTCTATAACTTTTGGGATTAAACAACATCCTCCTCTTACCTTACCATTGCATGGTTCTACACCTAGAGAGACTTTATTTAGTACATGTGATGTTGCTTTGTCTTCTCTTATATTACCTTGTAAGGATATATTAGAGCAAGAAGATGACTTTAATCTTTCTCTCCATCATATTTCTCTTTATGGAGATGAGTTAARGATTGATGTTAATTCTTCTCCTAATATATGTCTTTCCTATGRGCCTACYTTAGAATATAATCYTCCTATTTGGGATGAACCTTTGGATTTGGATGTTGATTACTCTCTTCCTCATGAATCCATTRTGGATGATYCTMCTWTTTGGGATGAAMCCTTGRATAAWGACATTGWTTTATCYCCTCCTYRTGRAGATTCYTTGATACAAGAGGGTGATTTATTAATRGMTGACATATTCATACATRATGGTGACTCTTYTTCTAAAACACACTCCTCTTGTGAAGACATTTTAGAGAAAGAAGRARACATYATAGATRCTTTACSTCCRTTTRKGATTCCTTCTAGTRATGAGGCATTAGYGGAGAATGATATGAATTCCYTTAAYKWTCTYCCTCTTAGTGATGATCYTATGGAGAATMAAGATCCTMCCTCATCTCCTCMTAGGATGTMTTCTTTTCTTCCTTCTTGTGAATMTATTTGTAGTGCTGAGATAACTAACATGGTTTATCCAAAAYCCTTGATGACTATTAAAGKTTGTCCTCGCATTACTATCAAAGGTAAACCTATGGAATCTTTAGAATCTTTCAATGATCAAGATTCGATAKCTCACACMTATCRTACAAGGAATAACCCTCAACCTMATCCRGTGGTTCCTAMTTCTTTACCACCTTCYCAACCCATTCTTCCTCCTCCACCYCGTCTTCCYAGCATGGAGTATGATTTGATAAACCAATTACGCAATACCCCTGCCAAGATTTCTTTATGGGAGCTTCTTCAAACTTCACCTACCTACCATGAAGCCTTGMAAAAAKCTCTATCAACTCTTCCCACYCCACCTCCTAATCAAGAKAAMATYAATKCCTTCWTACARTGCATGCATGCTACCCCAGGCCTTCCTRACATTGTCTTTACTYRAAAGGATTTACCTTCTAAAGAAGTTYAGAATCAATATGATGCTCTTATGGTTGYTKTTACTATCAATAGGAGTATCATTYRTAGGACCTTGATTGATAATGGATMTRRGMTTAATATTTGTAGCATGGACTTKCTCAAAGAGATTAAAGWYRATCTTTCAACTATTCAACCTGACAATGTTCCTATCCATGGCTTTGATAACATTTGTAAGAAAGCTTTGGKCATCATTGCCTTACCTATCAAAGTAGGTCYGKTCATCCTGMATAMTCCTTTCYRTGTTATKCCTAGACCTCTTAATTATAACCTCCTCTTGGGTAGACCTTGGTTGCATGAGATGCATGTTGTTCYTTCCACCCTTCACCRTAAAGTCAAGTTTATTCACAAYAACTTGGTGWATACACTTCAYGCGGATGATGCGCCAAATCCTTGTTTGAATATTCAAAMMTWCAATWCYCCTATTYYTAATAWTAATCCTTCTTYCTCYAATGCTCTTCCTGGAGATGATTGGGGAACCTTGGATTTTAATCCTACCTTTATTGGAGAGTATAAGGTTTCTGATCTTGATTTTATGAAGCAACAAAAAGAGTTTGAACAATGAGTTTTTTCTTCTACTTCTAATACCCTTCGTAATAACTTTGTCGCTGCTTCTACCCATTATGAACCTATAAAACCTACTAATGATGACATAGTCACTACTGAAGTTCCATTGACTCCTTCTGATATGGCTTCTCATTATGGTCCTGGTTATCATTTACTAGTTAAACAAGGATTCCATGGTCAAAGATGTGGTAATCATAAACAGGAAATTCAAATGCCCTTACAGAATGGGGGGCATGAACATTCTTATGGATTGGGATTTAATCCTCAACAACAAATCAATGTTAACAACATCTCTAATAACACTTTAAAACATAATGAATCTATGAAGGAATTTGACCAAGAAGTTCTTTTGCCTAAACTCCTTCGTGCTAAGATGATTACTAGACCTAAACACAAAAAGAAATGTAGTCCACACTTGAAGACTCTTCCTTTTTGTTTTTATCATAGATTTCATGATCACTCTACAAATGATTGTCAAGCTTTATGTTATAAGATTAGGCATCTCATTGATAGTAAAGTTATTTATATAACATGTAGCAATGAGTTGTATTTCAATCCTATTTTCTCTAAATAACATTTATGTTCCTATTATGGAACTCCATATTATGTAAACAATGTTAGCCTAATATTTGGGGGCTCATTGTCTTGCATAGTATTGTGAGCAATATAATAGGTCCCCTTTCATCCTTGTTCCCATGCTTGGGGGGCAAGGATGACATCTCCTTCTTTTTTGTCTTTCCAGGATTTACTTTTCCCTTGGTTAAGCAGTATTTATCTATTATGTGATATCCAATCGTACATGAACATTTTGGTTTGCATTGAGGATTTATGTCCTTGATCACAACCTATTTCATTATTTGACATTGGGTTTACATGGTTGATAAATCTCTCACCTTGGAAACTGAATACTGTGCTATCCCTCACAAGGGTTACTTTTTCACTCCTTACATGATATCTCTTTGCATTCGTCCCTTCCACGGCCTCATAGAAGCTATGACCTTCTTGGCTTGGATTGGGTGTTGTCTATGGATATTGTCTTTTTGTTGAAGAATGATTTATCCTTGTTCTTTTACTTTCCTTAACATGTCAAACTAGTATGTACTTTGCCATATTAAGGAGGGGGGAATATACATGGCCTCCCTCATTCTATATTATGCATTTTTGTTATAACATTTTGTTTGCAACATGCTAAATCCTCTGAGGGTAACACACATAAGTTGCTAAATCCTAAAGAGATACGCATTCAATTACAATTCAATATGCTAAATCCTCAAAAGGTAACACACATAAGTTGCTAAACCCTGAAGAGATACGCATTTTACAAATGTATTCCATGGTGATATAAGAATATGGATCCATGGGTACTTCATAAAAGTTTTTAGAAGACACACTACATACATGCACAAAGCCGCTAGAAGGTGCACAAGTTTATGGGGTGACTATCAAGTTCTTTCTTGATAGGCCATCCTATCCTTTTTTAGGTTCACAGTTGGATACACACATCTTACTGGGCGAGATAACCACTCCTCTCTCTCTCTCTCATTCTCTTTGACCAGTGATGTCTTTCTTATCATGATCTTAGGGTTGATAAAAGACTTAATTCCCTTGGGGGCTTGAGGATTTCTTTGTCCTTTTGATTCCAATAAGATTGTCCTTTCTCTATGTTCTCCTTTACCAAGAGTTTGTGTTGAGCTCATACTCTTGCTAAAGTGGGGGCTAAATGTATAGTCAAAAAATGGAAGCACTTCCATTTTTAGACTGGTTTATCCTTCTGAGTGAGTGGTTTGGGGTCATGAAAAGTTCCTTGACCGGGTTCCTGATCTTGACATGGCTTCCCCCCTGATTTGCCTTTCTGTCCACCATTTTCTGACCTGATTTCTGCATTCTGGGATATAGACCTGTGTTTCTGGGATTCAGGGACAGAGTCGACCTCCTAGGATAGGGTCGACCTCAGCCTTGACCTAGGATAGGGTCAACCTCAGCCCTGTCCTAGGACAGGGCCAACCTCGACCCTGTCCCAGGGTCCAAATCCTGGGAACTTTTGGTTTCCCGGATGTCGGTCCTCACAAAAAGTTTCCTCCCGCTTCCGGGTCGGCTGTTTCGGGTTCTGAAGCATGGATTCCTAAATTGTATTTAATATAGGTCCTCTCCTAGGGGTAAAGGCTTTAATGGTGATTTAATTATCCTATGTAGGCCTCCTTAGAAGATTGTGCCCTAATTTCATATAAAAGGGAAGCTTTCTCTCTCATTTTCTCTAAGTATTCGAATTCAAGCATTGAGCACAAGGAGTGGTGATCAAGCATCCTCAAATTACTTTCAAATGTGATCCAAGCAAGCTAAGGAGAAATATTTGAATCAAGAATTCATCCATTCAAGCATCCATTTTCATGAAGGAGATCCATTGGAGGCCATTGAAGGATTCAAGCTACAAGGTGCCCTTTTGGTGATCTCTCCATCCATCTTCTTCCAAGCCCTTTTCAAGATCAAGAACTCATCCAAGACTTGGTGTTGGAGATCTGTAAGCAAGAGATTGAAGAAATCATACCATTCTACATTTTATATTTTGAAGCATACTTGTGGATTCATGGATTTGAATCCGCCACAAGGACTTTACAAGCAAGGTGAATTTGAGTTTTTACTTTGTTATCTTTATGCAATTTCAATTACACATTAAGGTTAATTCCAAAATCGGGGTTTGACCAAGGCAAACCCCTCCCCAACAACAAACAAACCTTTCTTTTTGCAGGTACAGGTTCAGGACTGTAGATCTGAGACCAGATCTGGATACCCTTTTTAGTCTTCTTTCAGATAGCGCGAATAGGGACACTTTCATATTTGTGCAGGACAGGGTTGGCATTTGTGGTACAGGGTCGACCTTTTTCATAAGATGACATCAAAATGGAAAAATATTTATGGGTTTTGTTCGTCTTTGCGTTCTAGTTCGGGATCAACTGTCAGATTTTCTAGAAATAGTCTATAGACCTTAGAAAACAACAATCTTTTATTTTCTCTATTTTAAGGTTGGTACTTCATCTCATCCATTTCAATTCCTAGAACTATCATATACATTCCTTTCTAAAACGGGAATTTAAGATCTTTCCTCTTTGCTCTCATTTCCGAATAGATGATTCATTTGTAAATTGATCCTTCTTTTGGGTTGATCAATTTGGATCTTTCATTTGTGCATTTGAGGTTAAAAGGAACATCTTATCTTCCCCACACATCATACAAACATCTACATTTTCAAATGTGAGATCTTTTCTTATGTTACATTTTGGTGGCATCGATTTTATATGTTATAATATTATATTCATTTTATTATTGTTAGAGATTTGAACCTTTGTGACAATAATCAACAATGTCATAACTTAACCATCATATTGTAGGATTTACCCAAATTCTATTATATTTTTATCACTAACACTTATTCATGTTAAAATTAAATAAAAATACTTTTAAAAGTAATTTTTTTGTTTGTTAGAGTTTTTATCTTGTATTTTTTTAATGCATTTTTTTATTGTTTGCAGTAGTAGTTGGTTTTGTTTGTTTGTTTTTATTGTAATGTCTTTAAGGATGTCACATTGTAAGCCTTTTTTGACCCTTTAAATGTCCTTGACTATCCATCATTTTATAGTTCTTCCTGGAGTTGAAGCTCAGTAATGCTTGGTAAAGGCACCCCTAATCACTAGGCCTAAGAAATTTGTTACCAAGATATTTTATGAGGTATGTTGAAACACGTCTTTGATGTGGTTCTCTCAATTCTTGAATTTGACAAATGTTATTGGTTACAAAATTTACTTTAATAAGACATTCTATGGAAAAGGTACCCTAAAAGCATGTTCAAAGATTAGGTCACTAATGATTGGTTCCCATATGGTATTCTCTTTGTTCCTATGCAAAATGTTGGCAAATTTTTTTCTTTCTTTCTCATTTTATTGAATCCAACCATCCTTAAACATGGTCCATATAATTTGTGACTATTCTTCTTTTCTTGTCTTCCTGGCTTAGACTAGAGATTGCATAATATCTAGTGAGAAATCTTTATATGTCACTATTTGGGTGGAGTTTCCTAATTTACTGTTATACACTAAATTTTGCACCCTATTCAAGCACTCGTAGTCTTGATAATCTAGTATAACATGGGATTCACTTCTAGGTTGTGGGACCTTTGCTAACTTGAAGTGACACCTCCGGGTTCTAGGCCATTTCCTCTTGGATAACCACCTAATATGCTCTTGACATGAAAAGTAAACTTAGAAGGAAAAGGGATAGAAGGAATGCTTGAAAAGGAAATGAGTACTAGAAAGAAAATTATCCTACTAGGTGATACACTGAAGGTAACTTGAATTATAACATAGTGACCAAGCTAGCATGAAGATTCTCAGTTCTAATATAGCACAATCTTTATGAATAGGCTTGCATAAGTATTTCACAAAGAGGTTTGAAATGGAAAGAGGCTATTCAAGGGAAGGAAAGATTCCACAAACAATAACTTTCACAAGGAAATAGACACAGACTGTGACCTGCAAGAAGACATTCACTCCAACAAATAAGCATAGGAATGAGACAAAATAACTAGGGATAACAAAATCCACAAGATTATCTAAATCAAATCATACATAGTAGTACACAAAGGTGATAAAAGAAAGAAAGGCTCAGGAACTCCAAGATTTCTCTAAATAAAGTCACTATATCATACTTTAGTAAGAGAAATATAGACAAGAGAAAGTTAGAGGACAGAAAAGATGTCTCAGAAACCTTAACATAATCTAGAAGTCAATGAAATATTATAACAAGGTGGAAACCTGAGGGAAGAGAAAATGCCACAGAAAATCTTACACCAGCTTGAAAACTCTGATCTCTAAAAGCTCTCAAATAACTTACATACATGCTCCTCTAGCACATAGGCTCAGGAGTCAATCCAATTCCTAGAAATTAGGGTTACAAAAGATCTGTATAAACAATTTAGAAATGCTAGAAATTTCAAGTCTCCTCATCAATGCATTGTAGAAAAATCTGAGTTGATTAGATAGAGGCTTGAATATCCTTCCCATCATCATAAATGTGATCCTGAGAAGTCAGCTCGACCCATCCCTCTGTCTGCATCTTGAAAAATCATTCCAACGCCATGAACTCTGAGATCAGATCTTTTGAATATTTAAATATTTAAATGTTAATGGTCACAGGTGGCGCAGGTACTTGTATCAATGGCCAAGAAAATACTTGATCTCTCATTTAAAACACATTCGTCGATCATGTGTCTCTAGCTCTGATTCCTTACTCATCTTTAACCCCTGGATTACCGAATCCTTCATGTTGCTAAGTCTTTGAATCATCCTCTTAACTCTGAGTTTATAATGAGGTTGCACGACCATCATAGGATCAAATCTAAGATCTATGAATTGCACTTAATCTTCGAACCATAAGAGAATATTTTGTTTCCTTACGAGACTAAGAGACCACTGCGAGATCAAAACACACTCAACAACACTGATCAAATCATCTACAAACTCTGATCTTTACTTTATTTAACCTTCTTGACCATGGTCTATTTAGAGACTTGGAAACTAAGAAGTCTCACAATCTCTTATCATTATGCTTAACCATGGTTCTCTTACGAGACTCAGCGACCACCGCAAGATCATCTTTGCATCGACAACTTGCGTGAAATCTCTTATCTTTGTTGACCTTTTAATTTTGTTGGATACTTGGTGACGACCACAGAATCAAAGCCAAGATCGACAAACTACATGAAATCTTGGAAGAAAAGACTTAACCCTAATCTCTTTCAGCGACCATGTGACTTAACAGATACTAACTAGACTTAAACTCTCAAGTTTACCATGAGTTGAGAGATACATCGAGTCTCGAAGTCGTAGAGTAAAACCTTACTCCCTGAGTTTATCTTGAGATTGAACGCCATCCACACGATCAGAATCTGAAGCTAAACTAATCCACGGCTTGCATTAAATCTCACAAACACTTAAGCATATTCCTTTTTGATGTGAGATTACGTGATAGCCATAAGATGGAAAACTTGATCCATGGCTCAGACTAAATTATATCAGCTCTACTTTAACTCTGATTCCCTCCAAGACTACACGACTGAGCGCATCTCCAAGTCTCTAATCATTTTGACTAACCATAGTCTCATTATGAGACCTCGCGACCGAAAGGATCTTAACTTGACTCAACTCGAACACAGGTTACCTTTGGAGATGTGAAATTACACTAAGTCGCAAGATCTCTGAACACTTTGCTAACTCTGGATTCCATTGAGCGACTGAATGTGAGCCAGATGATCAGAAAATGATCAAATGATCAGCGCTGAATCTCGACGACTTAAGAGGATATTCCTTTATTTTATGAGATTGCGCGACTGAAAGCAAATTGAAGTCGCGAAGTAAAATAGAATATTTCATTTCCTTTATGCGACTAAGAGATAAACAAAGAAGGGTTAATGCGCACATGACTAATAGGAAGCTTAAGTCATCTCAAAAGGTAATGAAGAATTAGAAAATGTCAAAGAGAACTAGGGTTTTACCATGAAATTCTTAGGATTTTTGTATTTAGGACTTTTCCATGAACAAGGGTAAACTAGAGGGCTAGAAAAATACAAAGAACAGGGTCAAAACCTAGGAAATATTTGTAGAATCCTACAAGTTGGGCTCTACCCTCGTGGGAGCCACATTTTCCTCCACTTATAGCTAGAATTCTCATCAAATGAGAAATTTGGGTAACATTTTTGTGATTTATGTTGGATGTCATCCTGCTAGACACATAAAACCAGTGGCCTTTTGACATTCATTGGGCATAGGAGTCACCATTAAGCACAAAAAATTATCTAGTAAGGAAAGAGGATTGAAACCAGGAGGTGGAACAAAGAACTGTGCACAAGCACTTGGAGGAAAGATGGAAACTAACCAGAAAGCAAGAAAAAGCAGAAAATTAATTACAGAGCGGGGCAAACCTCAAAACAAGGTTTTAGGTGAAAACCATTGACTGATATTGGCAAGGTCTCTCCTTCAAGAGTTGAGAGTTGAAATGCATTATGTTCCTTGCACTCTTTGATTATGAATGGTCCACCCCAGAAGGAGTCAAACTTTTTATGTCTACCAGGCTTGGATCTGTATTCATCCCATTTGAGGACTATATCCCCAACTTTGAAGTTCTTGGATCTGGCTCTTTTATCAAAGTTACTTTTAGTTTGCATTTGCTGAAAATCCATGGTTTGCATAGATTTGTCTCTGATTTCTTTTAGTTCCATGAGCTGAGAATACCTTACCTGCAAGGGATCTCCTTCTTCCAAGAGGAGAAATTGGGTGGCAAGGTCCAATGCTGGTAGTTCTGTTGAAATAGACAACATGGTCTCCTTTCCATACACCAACATATAAGGAGAATTCCCAATGATATTTTTAGGGGTTATCCTATCTAACCACAAGGCAGAATTGAGATTAGAGTGCCAGTCTCTCTGATTTTCTTGCAAAGTCTTCTTGATAATTCTTATCAAGTTCTTATTTGTAGACTCTGCTAGACCATTACCTTGAGGGTAATAGTTGGAACTAGTATTCAAATAAATACCATTCCTGACTGCCCATTTAGTCACTCTTAGACCTGTAAATGCAAGTGCATTATCTGATATAATAGAATCTGGAGTGCCAAATCTGTGAATTATGTCTTCATAAAAGCCTAGGACAATACTCTCATTTGCTTCTTTTAGTGCAATAGCCTCAGCCCATCTGGTGAAGTAATCAGTTGTAGTAATTATCCATTTATGGCCTGCACTAGATGGAGGATTAGTTAGGCCTATGAAGTCAATTCCCCACTTCATGAAAGGTTGATCTGTTTTGATTGGTTAAAGGGGCATAGCTGCAAGTCTTTCTTTTCCCGCAAACATGGTAGACTTTATGCATTTTATTACATGATCATGACTATCCTTGAAGATAGATGGCCAATAGTATCCATCCCTCATGATCTTAAAGGCAGTAGTCCTAGGAGAGAAATGACCTCCAGAAGGTCCATCATGAAATTCACTCAAGACACCTGCTACTTGTTCTGAATCTATGCATCTTAAAAGGACACCATTATGATATTTTCTAAAGAGGATCTCATCAATCAGCACAAAGGGGATAGATTACAATTTATAATACCTTCCCTTTGTTGAATCCAAATCTACAGGACACTCTCCTATTTTCAAAAAATGAACCATGTTAGGAAACCAACCTGATGCCTTGGCATGTTCTTCTTTTGAATGCATAACTAAGGATGCATCCATTTGCTCTAGATTTATTGAATTCCCATCCTCTATCAAATGCTCACAAAGACCTCTTCATCTGGATAGCTTGGTAACTTGGATATCAATGTCATATTTCATGACTCTAGTGATCCAACCAGCTCTTTTCTCATTCAGGTCTTTAGAAAGAAAGAACTCTCTGACACTTGGACGAGTGACTCTAAATTTTACCTTGCTGTGAGTTAGTAGATATCTAAACTTTTTAATGTTTTTCACCACAACAAGTACATGTTTTTCTACAAAAGAGTATCTATGTTCATATTCTTCCAATTTTTTGCTAAAGAAAGCAATAGGTTGCTCCAATCCTTCAGAGTTTTGTTGAGTTAACATTGTAGATATGGCATCAAAGCCTCCATAAGCATAAAGAATGAAATATTTTTTGAAATTAAGATTCAACAAGGAAGGAGCCTCTGTCAAAGCCTCTTTGATGCCTTGGAAATTGGCTTTTCCTTCTTTGCTCCAACAAAATATTGTATTCTTCTTCAACATTGATGTCAAAGGCTTCAAAAGGTCTGCAATGTTAGGCAAAAAATGCTTGACAAATTTAATCCTTCCAATGAAGGATTGAAGGCTTTTCTTGTGAGGTGGTAGAGGTAATTCTAGAACAGTTGCAATCCTCTCAGGGTCTACTATAATTCCTTGTTTGGATACAATATACCCCAACATTTTCCCTTCACAGACTGCAAACACACATTTCTTTGGATTAAGAGAGATCCCAAACTCCCTACACCTTTCAAATATCTTCCTCAAATGTTTGATGTGGTCTGCTGCATGTTTAGAATAAACAGTTATATCATCTAAAAAAACCAACACAAACTTGTACATGAGGCTTTTAAAGGCCATATCCATTGCCTTTTGAAAAGTAGCCCCTGCATTTGACAAACCAAAAGGAATCTTTTGATAAGCCATGGGTCCCCACTTGGTTGTAAATGCAATATTATATTGATCATCTTCATGAACCAGGATCTGGTTATAGCCTGAATAGCCATCCAACAGTGAGAAGCGTTCTGATCCAGAGACACATTGTAGGATTTGCTCCATAGATGGCAATGGATGACGATCTTTTAGGGATGCCCTATTAAGGTCCCTAAAGTCAACACATAGTCTCAACTCCCCATTCTTTTTCCTGTCAGGAAAAAGGTTGGAAACCCAGCTAGTATGTTTTATGGGGTAAATGATACCACTCTCTATCAATTTGAGGACTTCTTTATGCATGAGTGGCTCAAGTTTGGGGTTGATAGGCCTTTGCTTCTGTCTAACTGGCTTGGCATTTGGCTCTAATTCAATGGTATGTTGAGAAAGTGTTGGATCAAAGCCTTTGAGGTCTTCATATTTCCAAGAAAAGATGTCACTAAATTCTTGAAACAATTGGGCATAAGCATGTTTCTCCGAATCAGTATTAACCTTTCCAAACTTCAAACTTTTACTTGGCTCCAGCTCTAAGTCAACATAGTGTTCTTGCTGAACTCTCAGGCTAGTTTTGTTCTTCTTCATTTGGTCATCTCTGTTAAATATAGATTCCAGGGTGACAAGACCTTTAGGCATCTTATTTGACTTAAGTTGTACCACTTGATCACCATAGCTTTGCATCAATCTATCTTGATTATGCTCTAAAAAAACATCTTATTCAAACAAAAACTTTAGAATTTTCTCATCATTGTCAAATACTTACCAATTAACATTTTTATCAAGGATAGAAGGTCTGAAAATTACTTTGATATATTGTTTATCCCTTTCCATTGAAATACTATTAGGAACATCATATTGGGATCCCACAGCAGCTAATCTATCTGCATTTTGATTTAACTTTCTAGGAATAGCAACAATGTTGAAGGCGTTGAAATCTTTAATTGCATCCCAAACTAGATGCTTGTATGCTGTCATTGTATCATTCTTGGTTGCACATATCCCTCTTACTTGGCTGAATACCAGCTCACTATCACCATGCACTTTTAGGGCTTTGATCCCTCTCTTTCTAGCCCACTCCAATCCATTTACTAGACTCTCACATTCAGCAGTATTGCTAGTGCAAGAAAAGCTGAATCTAAAAGTTGTATAATACTTCTCCCCCTTTGGAGAGATTAGCATAGCACCACCACCAGAGCCATGTCTACTTCTAGCACCATCAAAGAATAACTCCCAAACTTGATCTCTTTGATCTTCTGATTCAGTGCCTGCCTTGAAAAGATTTGGCACTATGAATCCTTTCTCTTGTATCAAATAGTTTCCCAAACTAGCATCCCAAATAACATTGGCTTGGGCTTCTGAAGCTCTTTCAGACTCTAATTCATCTAAATAGATATCTAGGATATCTTCTATCTTAGTGTTTGTTTCTCTGATGATTGGGAATTCATTACTGTCAAGTGCAAGACATCTTGCATTGAGCACATTGGACACATAAGGCTCTATATGGTGTGCTGCCAATGATTCAGACTTGTTGGTGACCTTGGTTCCATACCTAGAATGGAAAAGCATATGAGACCAGTAAGAAGAAAGATAGCCTCCTATCTTTGCTATGAACTCCCTTGATAGACATATGGAAAAGAGAGCAGGGAGATCTATGATGTAAATGTCAAGTAGGATGGAGAAATTGGGACTCTCATGCAGGATCAAGCTTGTATCCTTAGCTACACCTACTGTGTTTACTAAGGAACCATCAAGTTGTGTCACCTTTTTTGGAAAGGTTCATATTTAAGTCCCAATTGGTCAGCTACTTTCTTGGTCTTGTATAATGTGCATGCTATATGACACACATGCATTATGTACCATGTGTGCATTATTTTGACTTTAACTAACACAATTGTGTTTTGTCCAAAATCAATAATTTGGTTAGTTTTTGTCCCCCAATTTGATGCACTCAATTAATTGTGCAGTCACTCTTGACTTACAAATTACCCTTTTAAAGCATGACTGTCAAACCTAGCATTACTTTTTCCATGTTAGTGTAATTCTCAAAGCACATTAACTTCTTATTCCAGAGAATGCAATTTCTTCTCTTTAGTACCAAATGTCACCTTGAGTAGCTAACACCTTAAATTTAATCTCAATTTTTATAAGAGAAGTCAAAGACAATCTCTTGAAATTATTTACTAATATCATTTATAGGAACTAAACCCTAAGAACAATGTCTAGGATCCATAAGCCAACTAAAATGAAATCTTGTTGAACCATAGCCTTCTATTAAGGAGAGTCATACATACCTAGTCCAAACTTCCTGAAACAACCTTTACAAAATCTAATGACATAGGAGATTCAAAATAGAATATAGAGGTTGAGTGCCTAACTAAAATCACAACTTTGCACGTAAGATCCTTCCAAAATACACATTCTTCTTGAAACTATGATAAGAACACAAATAGAATAAGAAACCCACATACCACAACCCCCTCTCAACAAATATGAGAACATCAACCAATGAGTTAGAGAAACACATACTACACTAACAAAGGAGGCTCCTCACACACTGAACAAAAACCCATCAAAACACTTCCATAAATACTTCCACTATAAAACTATGAGACAAAACACTTTCGTAAATCAAAGATAATCCTATAATCATAAAAAATAATAATATAAATATTATATAATTTTATTTAATCTCAAATGCTGATCTAACCCCTAAGTAGGATTGTAAGAGGTCATTGGTTAACACCAAAATTAGTTATAAAATCTACAACATCTAAGTCACAAGAATTTTTGTTCAAAACATAATCAATAACAATGAATCACCCTCCACAATAAAACTGATACTAAAAGCTCCAGCTGCCAAATGATATTTCATCTTCAACCTTATTATTAATTCTAATGCCTAGAAAGAGACAGCCATTACACATAACTTCACTAGATTCCTGCCCTACCATTACACATAACTTCACTAAATTCCTGCCCTACCATTTCTAGAATTGCTTTAAAAACACTATAAAAATTTAATTTCACAAACTACTAAAAGGAGGTCCCACTGATTACTTGATACATCAAGCAACTAACAAACCTTTAGTAACTATTATTGCTGCGAATATTGCTTACTGTTACCCAATAAATGGGCTTGGCACTTTCCATGTTATGTAGCTATAAAATGTGGGAAATCCTTTGAAGAAAGTTATCTGGTATAAAGGCTATAACTTTGATAACTATTATAGTTCTTGACTTCCTCAGATTACGGCACACTTCTCCCTTTTAGGATTGAAATCATTTGAAATTCAAATTCACATTAACATTAAATTTTATTATAATTTATTTTATGTTGCTTTTTTTCTCTGTTCTCTTTGGGAATTTATGGTACTAAAATTAGCTTTTGTTAAATCATGAATCATATGATTAGTCTTCAGCAAATCATGTGAAGTTGGCTCCAGAGTCAACAATTATGATTATAGTAAATTATAATTACACTATTGAAGATTCTAGCTCACTTTATTAAGTGCTTGCAATGTGCTTGACTCTTCAAAAGTTGTAATATTGTAACCACTTACAAGATTCCAGTTTCACTAAAGTGGCGTGGTGGTGTACTCCTTAAAATTATTCAATTTGCATAAATGTCCAACCTTGACTGGTATTCATTCACATGGTGTTGAAATTTTCTTGGGAAAGTTGCTTTGTTGAGACAACTAAACAAAATTGTAAACAGCATGAGAATGTTGATTGCCAGCCATACTACTTTTGAACTTTGAAAACCTATAATATATGAAAAAAAATCTTGAATTAAGACATAATGGGCTAATTGAAAAGCAATTTGAATTACTTTCTCATACTTAATGGGGAATATGCCACGGTAGTAGTACTAGTAAGTATGAGATAATTATGATGGTGCTTAGAAATAAGTGAAATCAAAACATGAATACATTTGTGTCTTCAGTAATGCATGCTAAATTGTTCAACTTAAAACATGAATCCCAGAAAAATCATGCACCTGCAGTGTTTGACCCCAAAAAGAAAAAGCAAAGGAATAGAATAGTATATGTGATGAATTAATAAATCCAGATGTTTGGTAAAGTAGCATAAACTAATAGTAACTGTATATACCGTAGCCTTTTTAAGAACCTTCTATAAATTCATCATCTTTCTCTTATAGTCTTGGATGGTTTACAAGTCTTGAATGGCTTCCGAGCTATTATGTGCTTTAAAATTTCTGTTTGCTTTGTGAAGACATAAGATTTGTGAGGTTTATTGGGCTCAAAAAAAATTCTTAGAAAGGAATATATTGTCTGTTACATTTACCCCTAGCTTTTAAGAACCGTGTATGATTTCATCATCTTTCTCTTATAGTCTTGAATGGCTTCCAAGCTATTTTGTGCTTGAATTTTTTTTGTCTGCTTTTTGAAGACATGAGACTTATGGGGTTTATTGGGCTCAAGAATATTGCTGTTTTAGCCTTATCTCTTCTTTAACTTATTACAGAGTATAATTCTGCTTTTTCTTATCTTTGGATGATGAAGGGAAAGAAGGTATTGAGATCTATTCTTCACTGGATTAGTGAATATTCAGGGGGGAATAAAAAACCCCTTGTGAAACCAGAGCATCATCTGGTTGGGACTTCATTCCCAAGTGAACCAGTATCTCCTGATGAAAATTATGGCAGAGATAATCATATGTGTAATGATGGTGTCATAAGAGAACAAGATGTGGACAGAGCTGCAGAAGAATTTATTGTGCAGTTCTACAGGAATTTGCAGATGCAGAACATAGTGGAGGATCAGACTTATCAAGGCTATTTAACAAGGAGTGCAGCTTGAATGCATAAGAGTTGTTCTGGTTCTTCATAGAGTAATGTTTTTGATTAAGATTAGCAGAGCAACAAATTATAGATAGAAGGGTCATTGAATATAGATAGGATTAATTATAATTATGAAATGCCCTAATTCTTTTCTCTCCTTCAACATGTTAGGCTCTGTCTATCATGGTTAAATTTATTATTGAATGTGGCAGCTTCAGGATTTTGCAAACAGTTGTTAACAATGAAGGATGATGAAATGATCTTGAGCAAGCTAAATCATTCGTTTATAATTGGAAGTTTATAGAAACTTTTGAGATTTCAGTATAATATTCTTATCAAGGTTCCAAGAATTTATGAGTCCTAAATTATTGATTTTGTTTGTCTTTAATTCTTTTAGAGATGCAGCTTTCCTGATCTTGGCTTGGAATTTAATTCATTCAGGAATTGAACCTATTTCTTAACTGATCAATGTAGTTTTGCTAAAATGCAAATGGGTTTCAGTTGAATGGATGGAACTTCATTTTAGTTGATTTGTATGAGCTGCTAGAATATATGTTATGAGGGTGCCCACCATCACCATGAGTCGCTGATCGTTAGCAGCTCTGTTGAAAGAAGGTTTAATGGCTGGAATAAGCCTGACCTGTTCAAAAGTATTGTTTGGTTTAATGTAGGTGATTTTTGGGTAATAATCAGTTTGTGAACAAAATTAAAAGAGAGGTAAAAATTTATTCAAAAACAAGAAAGATACAGAAAACAAGGGCAGAGTGCCCAGCAAAAAGAACACTATAAAACCCTGTCATTGTCCACTAACTGATCTACCATACAAGACATATCAGGAGGTAATTGCCTACTGTCCACAATATTCCAAGCTTGCATTTGATGAGAAGTCCATTTGGCCAAATAATTGGCAACATCATTTCACTCTCTAGGAATGTGTTTAAAAGTAACAGACTCCAAGGAGCTACACAATTGAAGAATCTGTTGAATAATCCAAGATAAGTGCCAACTAACATTAGCAAAAAAATTATCATGAATTTGAATTGCAATGATTTTAAGAAAAAAATATTAAAATTTTATATTAATCTTTTAGATCATATATTAGAATGAAACAATTTAACAAAGAGAGAATTTGATCTATCAAGTCACATTATAGCTGTTTCTAATAAGAAATATTATAATAAGATTGTTAAAGTATGTTTTATATTTTTCATAGTATCAATGAAGACCAGAGTACAACAACAGTATCGTATCATATAAGATACATTATAGAAGTTGAAAACAACTTGCAAAACTCAAACCACAACTTAGAAAAGGTAAGAGCAACAAAAGATCAATCATCTTATTAAGATGAATTGAAACCAAAATCCATCTGAAAAGCTTTGAGAACTATTAATTGACCCTCTCCTATAAACAATGATGCATTTACCCTTCGTAATTGATCAGTCTCTTTTAAAGGCCAACCTAAAATAGAAGAATCCATAGGAGATCTATAAAAACTTGCATTCGATTTCATATTTCTTCTATCTAAACTAGAAAGTTAGGGCATATTGTTTTTTGAGATCACAAACTTATTTAACCGAAGGATCAAGCCTTTGATCCTTGTGACTCTGATCTCTATCAGCCATCCCTGAATCTCATAGTATTGTGCCCATTGGTCCCGGCAAAGGGGAAGATGAAGATGGAATCTGGATCACCCAAGGCTTCAACATCTACCAATGAGTTTGTCTCATTCTAAGGATGAGAAAATACTATTATTCTTTTTTCTTCGAGAATTTTGGGACCTTGTATTGTTCTAGCATGTAAAGATAGGGTGACCAATTCTATGTCATTTTAGACACAAGACTATGGTATCTTTATATACTAAACATTCAATCTAATTATCTAATTTAGAAGACAAAGTGGTGGAAGAAGATAAAATCTATCTTACATCTGCAAATACACAAAACTTGACAAAAAAAAATTATTTTCTAAGTATGGTCATCCAATCAACAACAATGAACAACTAATGAAAATAATTACAAAGTTCTTAACCTCCCTTAAGACCATGGTATCCTCGTGTACAATATATGAACAAAATAATAGAAGAAAATATAATCTTATCTACATCTACAAACACAAAAATCTACAAACACAAAATCTGACAAACAACAACCATTTTAAAAAAATGATCACCCAATCAACAACAATAAATAAAATAATAAATATTTAAAAATATTATTTAAATGAATTGATCTCAACCTCTCACTATTTAAGAAATAGACTTGAAAATTCATAATAATTATACCCTTGAAGATCTCAACCTCTTATTATTTAAAAAATACACCTGAAAAATCCTCTCATAATAGTTATTTCATATCATACTTTTATTGATTTGCTTTATATTATTATTATTAGTCATTTATTTGCAAACTCTAATATATGGATGTTTGGGAGTATATGCTAAGTTCTAATAGGGCTGTTGTTGAGTGTATCTGCTTATTAGTTCTCGCCATGGCAGAGAACTATTGCGAAGGCCTCTTCACTTAACTAGTAATTATTCAATACTCCAGCAGGCCAATCACAATTCAGCATTTCTAAAATTTGTTTCTATATTTCTTGAAGTTTGTTATTGCATTAGCGAAAGCTGCACATTTTTATGAGAAACTTTTATTAAGTGGGTTTTGGACGTTTATATGCTCCTACTTTACCATAGACATCCACATGTAAGAACAGTTGTTAGCTGGGCGAGTTAGGTTTAATGCTAAGCCACTGTTAGTTTTGGTAGCTTTGGACAGTTTTTCGTCCATTTGTAATTAATTAGTAAATAATTGTTTTACTAATAAATAAGTTAGAGTAGGGACAATTATTTGTTAATTAATTGACTCCTTTTAGAAGCAACTAGAAACCAACTTGGTTAGGGTTGTTAAGTTGTTTTTGATCTCAACCGTTGATTGAGAATCAATCTCGGCCATTGGTTTTCCAACAAGAGTAGTATAAAAGGGGGTTAGGGGGCAGTTAACAAGTTTTGAGAAGAATTTGCATTGATAGTAAGAGGCAAGGAATTCTTTTGTAACTCTTATATTGCTGAAGATTAATATATTTTCCATCTGTAGAACTGGTTTTCCCTTAGGGGTTTTTCAGGGACGATTGTCCAAAAATATTGTCTTTGTGTTGCTTGTTTCTTTTCAGCAGTTAAATAATCTTTATGAGATAGGAGATTAATAATCAGTGACTGCAATAGGAATTTTCACAGCCACGTCTTGAACATGCACTAGCATGTTGAGGACACTCCAAATGAACACCGCCAATAGGAATTTTCATAGCCATGTCTTGAACATACACTAGCATGTTGAGGACACTCCAAATGAACACCGCCAATAGGAATTTTCACAGCCACGTCTTGAACATGCACTAGCATGTTGAGGACACTCCAAATGAACACCGCAAGGAAATTATTTCTCCTCTTAAGTAAATACTCCATTGTTGTTTTCTCTGCTGTAATGTCGGCTTTCTCCCTGCTGGTAAATTCATGCCCAAGATAAAAAAAAAATGGATGGAAGAATTGAGAGCAGAAGGGAATGCCAGTGTGAAAAAGGTAATTTTGTATTGCAGTAGTTTTCAAATGATGTAGTGATATTATTTTTTAATTGTTGAAAATTATGACATGGTTTTCTGCAGTTCTGCAAGAAATTCAAACTATTGGAAAGCAAGCAAATGATCAACCCACAGTCGCAAACAATTTAAACAAGAGTATTTCATATTTTTAGCAAGTCCATATTAACATATACTTAAAAGAAGCTTAAAAATAATGTTTTTCTCTTGCAGGAAGAGATGCTTTTGCACGTTGTCTTGCTGTATTATTGTTGAACCCTTATTAGAACCTCCTATTACTATTGGTATATCTGATAGCTGGGGAAAAGGAAAATCTAGATTGATGATACAAGTAATATTAATTTAATTTGTATTTTAGCATTTTATTTGTATAAAACTCTCACATTCTAGTATATCTATGGTTTAATTCAAACGGATATTAATTTATTCAATACACAAGTGTTGAAGTCTAATCCCAACTACGACAATTAAAACTGACCATAACTCCTTCCATACTCTATTGTCGTCCTCTATCAATTCAATCTCCTTCCGATAGTTAATGTAAACAAATTTCCACAATCTATTCAAATTGCTTGCGTATTTCTTACTATTAAATATTAATGCAGAACATTTTGGCGGTGTTTGAGTGGGGTTCCAGATGGTTGACAGATACATTGCAGGGAAGGTGCAGACATTGCAGATGTGGTGATGACCCTATCTTCATTACTATTACCCTTGCTCTGCCTCACATCTGATTTTAAGCTGCATTGGAAGCTTGAAACGGCTAGGGTTTCTGCAATAACAACACTTCTCTCTGTGTGCGCTATGGTTTTGAGCTCTTTTCTCCACTCGCTTCCTGCGCTATGATTTTTGTTGTCAAACTTACCCTCCTGCGCTATGATTTTTTCTAGAAATTCTTTCTATGATTGGTATGAATGGACTGTTAATAATATCAATCTAATATATTTGATTAAAAAATACTAAATAATTGAAGATTAATGAGACTAGTGTGTTCTTAAGATTTGCATACATTAGAGATCAAATGAAATTTAATGCTCTTGTTCCTTTTACCGTCTCATTTGTTTTTGGATATATATGATTAGAAGACAGTAGTTTTGTGTGGGGGGTTTTAGGTCCAAAGAATAACAGAGACAAATTTTAAAAAAGATAAAAATAAATTAGCATCTGTATGTATGAGAAGAACATAAAATTTGTATTGTTTTGGCAATAACAAGATTTCATATCAGACCAGGGGATTATGCTTATGCACTATCTATGCATGTATAACCAGTATGTTGCAGCTCTTTGTTTATATTTATGTTTATGCAAATCAAATATTGTCTATTATCTTAGATATATATGAATACATAGCATTTTAAATCCATCACAGATTTTGTCTTTGGTTTTATGGGCTCTGTTTTGGTATATTTTTCTCGTCTGCCTCTCTCCATCAAGCGGCTCAATCTTCATTATTTCCAACTTCAAAATTGCCTCAAGGTTCAAGTTTTCTTGGAGCTCCAAGTGTTGGAATTATCATGAAAGGGCAGAAAAAAATATAAGTATGTTAAGGGATGGGTTGATTTCATGAAAAATGACTCAAAATTTAACACAAACTTTTTGTGAACTATGATAAACTAGATAAGAGGTATTATAGGAATGCTTCAAAGACACAACACAGAGAACAAAACTGAAGAAGAACTGCAGATGCTCAAAAGTGTAGAATCGAAGGTAACAGTATATTTAGGTCTGGAGTTATTTGTGGCCTTTTATTTTCATATCTATTCATCAGCATAACTGAATTTTATGTAACAACAGGACTCACTTTCCGCGTTCTAGAATAATTACATATCACTGTATTTTTAAATCTATTGTTGCTATAGATGGAAGAAACATGGTAAGCATCATATAACTTAACCACGATGCTTTAATGTTGTCTTTATTCTGAAACATGGTTCTCTATTACCAATTTGTTCCCTATTCCTCACTCCCAGTTCGGTTCAGAAGGTCAACAACCATATACAAGAATTGATTCTCCATCATAGCGAAGTAAGTTGAGTTATCGATAGCTATTATTTGAAACTCCAAGACTTGCATACAAGATTGATACATACAACCCTGGATTGGATCTGGCAAGAGAAACAACTACGGGTATGGTTGCTACGTCTCTAATTCTCAATCATGTTTAGTCTAATGGGCTTCTTAATCATCAGATCTTGTTTACTCTAATGAGCTTCTCAATTAACCCACATTGATTTAATTTATATTCAAACACATGCAAATTCTTGACCTTGATTTGAAATCTATTTTATTGTTCTCATCTATTTTATCTTTCGTATAAAAATGCACAGGCTTGTGAATGTTGTGCTTGAAGAATTACATGTTTTCTTTATATAGTCTATATTTCATGTGGGATGAATAACTATTGGCAGTTGCATGGCTCAATGGAGTAAGTGGGATTCGGAAGCACTTCAATTACTTAATAGATAATGTAGATTGCATGTGCAGAGTCGAGTACGACAGAGCATACAAGTTCTTGGTTCATGGTTAGTAAGGGTCCAAGCCATTTAATTTGTTCAATATGTGGCCGTAATTATAGGGACTATATTTGTCATATGATTTTTATGAGCTGAAATTTCAATGCCTAAAGGATAAAGATAAAATGCAAACATGGTTTAACATTGTTCTATTACTTTGTAGGAGTGAAGAGTGGATTTATCCTACAACAATATCATAGGAAATTAAGGTATCTATTCCCTGTTTTTCAAGTATCCATATTCTATTATCAAATTTGTCTTGCCAGCATTTGGCAGGAACTATGTTGCAATGCAGCTCTTGTTGAATATGTAATCTTTATATCTAACAGCAGTTATGGCAAGTGTCCGATGACTGTTAATCAGTGTATTCAGTTTTTTTTTTTTTAGATCACTCTATTCAATGGAAAAAAAAACTACCTTTATAAATAACTAATAAATGAAAACTATATAGTAGTTAGAGATTTATTAATTGTTTTCTTTTCAATAAAGCATAACTAAGAACTTCAAATATTTAAAGAGTTTTGTCATGTTCTAACACTCCTCATTATTAATAGGAGAGAAATCATGTGTAGTTTTACAAAGAAAAATAAAGTGTAACACAAATCTTTTTAGACATGGAAAAAATAGAGATCCAAATATATGTCAAAATTATTTATTCTAAAGTACATAAAGATCATCTTGCCATAATTTATAATCTTAATGTTCTTAAAATGATGCTACATCTAAAGTCATATGATATTTGTATTAAGGCACAAGACTCTTTAAATTAGTCTTAAGAAAATATCCTCTTTTCAAATTAGTCACCTCTTTGTCTTGCACTCAACAATTGGGTGTGCAAGAAGATGAGTCCACTTGAGGCAGAACTTTTTAACTTAGTTGTTTTCCCGAAATCGTATTTCAAGACACGGGGTGACGTTTCGCTTCAGGACCCCGAGCCTTAATTCAAATCGTCACCCCGTAAGGGACAGGGTCCCGAGGCTAAACGGGGTCATGCTCGAAATGGGGTGACGTTTGAAACGCTACCCCGTCCCAGAACGGGGTGACGTTTCATACGTGACCCGTTTCAAAAACTATATAAATTTTTTTTGACACTTTTATTGTCATTTTCAGCTAGCGCGATCCCACTCCAGAGCTTTACCCCATTTTGTTAGAGCCCAAACTCCTTTAGGTGATGATGTTTTCAACTTTTTTTTAGTTTTATTGTCATTTTTTTTTAATTTTTTAGTAGTTTTAACTATTTTTCTAATCATCTTTGTTGTTGTTTTTTTCTTCAGAGTTGCAGCTCTTTAGTTGTCGTCTACACCACCTCTACGTCTTCGTTTTTCGTCTACACCACTTGCACGTAGGTCTTTTTTTTAATATATTAAGTTTAATTATTGTTTTTATTATTTTTTTAATAGTATTTATTGTTATTTTTATTATGAAATTTGCAATGTATGTCAAATTTATTTAATCAATTATTGTACGTAAATATTAAAATTAGTTTAGTAAATGTATTTAATTTTTTCTTGTATCTAGTATATATATCGTAAAATGTGCAGTTGAAAATGTACAATAGAAAATTAAAACAAATGAGAAACCCACACCACATACCTGACACACATAACTTGTAATTTTGTAACCTTAAATTTTTAACACATGATAGAAACCTTAGTACCTATGAATGGGTCCTCCCACCCCTTAAGACCCCTTTAAACACATTAAAAGCTCTTAGGACCTATTACGTACCCTTTAGATGGATGCATTGTTTAGATATACATAATGTAGATGGATATGCAAATGTACTGGATACACATGATTTAGATGGATGCATGTGCAATGTTTCTTAGATGTTAAAATTAGTTTAATAAATGTATTTAATTTGTTCTTGTATTTAGTATTTATATAGATGTAAATTTGTTTGTATTTTTTTTCTGAAAATGTATAAACCACACATGTACAATAGAAAACTAAAACAAATGAGAAACCCACACCACATACCTGAAACACATAACTTGTAATTGTAACCTTAAATTTGTAACACATAATAGAAACCCTATTATGTATCTTAATGGATCTTAAGGGGTCACAGGATCTATTATGACCCCTTAGTACTTATGAATGGGTCCTACCACCCCTTAAGACCACTTTGGCCCCATTAAAAG
>MU223768.1:1899362-1921830 GCA_018584345.1 Thuja plicata
CCAATGTTTTAGGATGCATGTTTAAAATTCCACTAATAGTTTTAACCATTTTTTTATCCAAAGTGTTTTTATTGACTATAGCAGTTGTTATGACTCGTCGTGTTGCATTGCTATCTTTTGATCGACTCATTTTTCCAATAGATTGAATGGCACTAGCAATAGCAGATATATCATATTTAACAGATGAATCTTTCATATTTTTTTTTACTTTAATGCCTAGTCTTTTCATTACTTTTCTCATTTTCCACATTCTCATCAATTGAATCACAACTTGACATTGAAATGTTAATTTTTTTTTATAGAAAAATTCTTTGTATATTTATTAGCATATTTTGCTATCTGCCTCGAAGAAAGCTTACCAGAAAGACCATTCAAAATATTACTTTCAATATGTAAAAAATATTTTTCATTTTCATTTAGGAAAGGAATTTCATTTCTCTTTGCATCAACATTAGGAAGATTTTCATTTGCATCAACATTAGGAGGATTTTCATTTGCATCAACAAAAGGATTTTCATTTTCAACGACATTAGGAGGATTTTCATTTGCATGAACATTATGAGGATTTTCATTTGCGTCAATAAAATGATTTTTATTTTCAACAACATTAGGGATATTTTCATTTGCAACAACAAAAGGCTCTTCATTTTCAACAATAATAGAGGGATTTTCATTTTCAAATTCTCTAAGTTAAAAAATATGATTAGGCCTCATTGATTCAATTTCATCTCTAGAATATGCAATTCATAAGTTTCTATAAATATTATCATCTATTATGATAGGTTGAGTATCATTCAATGTTGAAGTCAAAGACGTACCCAAAACATCACTACAAGGTGCATTCAATGACATGCTTGCATTCGCCTATTTCATATTTGCATCCATTGTATCTACCATGGTATCTTTAATGTTTGACTCTTCAATTGTTGTGGATCCAGAAGTTTCATTGCTATTTATTTTGCACATCCTCATTCTTCTATCTCTTTGACGTTTAGCCTCTTTCTCTTTCTCCAATTGAATTTCCTCATCAGTCATAACCCTCCTTTGTTTCTTCGTTTGACGTTGTTTACATCCCATGATTAATAATTGAAATCAATCACAAGAGTGTCTTCAATAGTTGAAAATTGCAAAAAATTGTTCAATATGCTCCCAATGATTGATGCCTTCAAATGGAGAATATAATCGTCAATAAACAATGCAAAAACTGTCCAAAACCTGCACATTCGATCGTTGTCGACCGTACTTCGAGTACAAGATTGTTGATGCAGTAAAAAAACACAACAGATTTAAAAAAAATGGTCAAATATGAGATGGGGTGACATTATGAAACAGGGTGACGTTTCAAAAATGAAACATCACCTCGTATTGTTTTAAACCAATTTCCAATAGCTACGAAATGAGACGGGGTGACGTTTCATTTTTAAAATGTCACCTCGTGTTATAACGTGACCCCGTGTTCTAAAATTGAAATTTTCCCCGCCAAAAGTGGTTTGGGTTTAGCTTTGGGAAAGGCTTGGTCAACCGACCCTTGGCTTTGGATCTGGTTTGACCTTAATGTTGAAGGCCATGTCCATATGCAGACACAAAACTCACTTTGGCCTCAAATTGGATTGGGTTTTCTGAGGAATTTTTTAACGAAAAAAAAAATTAGTATAGATAAGACAATGAAGATTCATAATATCTAAATTTTTTATTAAATTTGATTAATATTTATATTTTTCAATCATTTTGTACTAAAACAAGTCTATAGAAAAAAGAATACAAGCTTTTTTGTAATTTTAATAACTTTGAATTTTAAAGTTTATTGAAAAATAAATTATATGACATAAAACTACACATAATTTACACACTTTAAAAAAATAAAAATAAATCATATGTTTAGGGAAAATTATGTTTGTCGTACACAAGAGGTTTTATAAACAACGATTGAGCCCAATATATAATTAATAAAAAAAATATTTAACATAAAAATATGGAAAAAAAAATTCATCAATCTTAAATGTGTTACTTACCATTTCCCAAAAGGGTTTAGATAAATAGTTTCATTTGAGTCTGATTTCGCTTGCCGTACACACACATGGTATAGTCCTAAATGAGTGACTTTTAAAATGAGGGTTTTAGTAATCCCTATTGAAATTTAAAATTTATCATTTGGGTATTTTAAAAAATAACATATTTGGAAAGTAGACTTCGAATCCTAAAATTTTATATTTGGAAAGTAGACTTCGAATCCTAAAATTTTATATTAGTGACTTTTTGGAAGATTCCATGTCTAAGTGCCTCAAATCTTTAGGTCAAATAGGACGAATTTGAAAAAACAGGAAAAGCAGTTCCACTTTTTCGCCAAAAAGTGGACTCAACTTCTTGCTGGCACCCAATTATGACTCCATGATTAATTTGGTGAAATATATATCTTTTAATATTTAACATTAGGTTCAAAGAAGTTAATAACAAATACACTTAATATCTATATGCTGCAAAGATATTTAAACTTCTTATATTATAAAATGAAAAATAAGCTATAATCAATAGAAAAGTTTCAAATTTTAATCATAGTAATTTTTAATAAAATATGTATATATAAATTATATTTATTTTATTATTTTTAGAGATTTGAACCTTTGTGACAATAATCAACAATGTCATAACTTAACCATCATATTGTAGGATTTACCCAAATTCCATTATATTCATGTTAAAATTAAATAAAAATACTTTTAAAAGTAATTTTTTTGTTTGTTAGAATTTTTATCTTGTATTTTTTTAAAGTATTTTTTGTATTGTTTGCAATAGTAGTTGGTTTTGTTTGTTTGCATTTATTTCAATGTCTTTAAGGATGTCACATTGTAAGCCTTTTTTGACCCTTTAAATGCCCTTGACCATCCATCATTTTATAGTTCTTGCTAGAGTTGAAGCTCAGTAATGCTTGGTAAAGGCACCCCTAATCACTAGGCCTAAGTAATTTTTTACCAAGATATTTTATGAGGTATGTTGAAACACGTCTTTGATGTGGCTCTCTTCATTCTTGAATTTGACAATGCATGTTATTGGTTACAAAATTTAACTTTAATAAGATATTCTATGGAAAAGGTACCCTAAAAGCATGCTAGAAGATTCGGTCACTAAGGATTGATTCCCATATGGTATTCTCTTTGCTCCTATGCAAAATGTTAGCAAATTTTTTCTTTCTTTCTCATTTTATTGAATCCAACCATCCTTAAACATGGTCCATATAAATTGTGACTATTCTTCTTTTCTTGTCTTCCTGGCTTAGACTAGAGATTTCATAATCTCTAGTGAGAAATCTTTATATGTCCCTATTTGGGTGGAGTTTCATAATTTACCCTTGCTACATGTTGGAGTTTTGTACAAAATAATAGCCCCTCTAGGATATTTTGTGTGTCAAACTAGATAGTTTTTTATCAACTTGACCCTAGAAGAGATTTTGTGTAGAAGTAGATCTCTCCAAGGATTTGAAGGAGGTAATTGATATCCATATAATCAAAATAAATATACTCTATGTATTCCAAAATCCATATTGAGATTTAGATATGATATTCCTCTTTTTTCTAAAATTTGTATTGGTTTATTAATAAATATTCTTGATGAATATTTCATACAATCATTCTACTAGAGATGCATAGATTAAAGTATAATTATATTGTTGAAAATGAAATAACAAAACACTATGCTACATACCGAATTAATCATAAGAATGAATTCAAAATATCTAAATAATATGCACAAATGAAACACAAATATGTTTTACCTCTAGTAGGCCTTGCCTTGGGTAATACAATCTCTTATTAATAGTGATATGAAATAGCTAACTTAGAAGAATAGATTATTCGTGAACATTCAATACATATTCAACATATCATGGAAATTGCTTCGCAACCATAAAATTGCACTAAAAAGAATTGTTAACCATATTTGGTGTTACTAAGACTCATTTTTAGACAAAATCCACCTAAGTAACCTATTTTTATCTATAACCCATTCCACACATTTAGGAAGAGGATTAATTACTTCCAAGAAAACATAAATAGTATTAGAGTCCTAATAGGATGGTATAACATAACCACTTTCAAATATAAATACACATAAAGAAATGATACAATAAAATCTTAAATAGCATTCATTAAGACAGATATTTATGTTATAAGGAAATATTTATATAGTAGGAATCCCCTTAATAATTCTAGATAAATATATTAGTATTGACATGCTCGAATTGTATTATGCCTTGTTTTCGATTGAGGGTAAAACAGTTTTTGAAGGGAACCGTAACCCTTTACAATAGGAGAAAAGATAAGCAAATTAACATCACAACAAAAAGGAACAACACAGCAAAAAGGAACAGCTGGGGGGAAAGGGAAACATTAGAAACCCCCTAGCACAACCAACCAGCAAAAAACACATGAAACCGAGAAACAACACTGCTAAGCCACTTTTTCCATAATCTCCTCAATGTCTACCATCAGTAAATCATATTGTTGGATGGCACCCCTGAGATCCTTGATTTCCTTGGTGTTGGCAGCTTTCTTCTTTTTAGCACTTTCCCTAATGCGAGAACCTGGGCCAACAGAGCTGGGCTCTTTAGAAATATCATCATCCATGGCAATAGGATTAGGGTTCCCATCTAGCACAGAGAGAAGAGCCCTCAAGTTACTATTGGTCACCTTCATGCCCTCAAATTTATTCTTCATAATTCTGTTGAGGGCGTCTTCGATGCTCTGGGTACGGCTGGAGGTAGTCTGCAAGAAAAATTTGACCACTACATTTATCCTTAATTTAAGCTTCTCTATTAGCCTTTTTATCATCATCTTCAGCCTGGGTCTTAGCTTCATTCCTACCAATATGCATGGGCTTGGCGAGCAGCAGATCAATTTTTTTCACTCTGTCCTCAAGCTTGGAATATTTTATACTGATGTCTTTGATTTCTTCAAACAACCAAGAGTTCATCTGCATATCCATCTTAGCATGCTCTTTGACCACTTGCATAAAACTAATGTTCTCTTGGTGATGTAATGCACAAGGTCCAGTTGTTACCGATAGTCAGCTTGACTGTGCTCTAAGGTCTCTTGCATAGACCTTATAGGGTATTGTTTCACCCTAGCTTGAGGAAGTCACTAAGATCTTTACCTCAAGTTCCCTAGACTAGGCTTACACCGTAAAGCTACTATTTCATGCTATGAAACCTATTGGAATGGGTTCTTCTTCCAAGCAAAACCGACAGGTTCGACCTGAAGAACACGACAATACACACTGCTCATGGATTCCATTAAATATGTTCTTTTTATTCACAAGAACTAATCTATTACACAGATGATGTATTCCTATATCTCTTTTGTCTCTCTCTTAATCTATATCTCTTAACTACACAAGCTTTTCAGCTATAAATACATCCATCAAAATATCTCTAAAATATCTGATACTCATGGATAACTTCAACCACCCCACATAGGCGGCAAGATTGAGAAATAAATGACCCTTCCAGAATAGGAATAGGTGTCCTTGATCATTTCAAGCAAAAATGACACGTAGAGAGTCATTGCAAATGACCCAGCTAGTCACAAATGTCAAATCCCGCATTTCCTGGGTTGTTAACCGACATTACCAAGCACCAGTGTTGACTTTTCAGAACAATAGAAACATCATTGGTTTCCAACCCCAAGCGTTAGATCACAAACCCGACAACAAACATATTCGCCGACGGTCATCACCAACAAGCATCACCGATGATCACTACCAACAAGCATCACCGACGAACACTTCCAACAAGCATCTTCGATGAACAGAAACCAACGGACATCGCCGACGAATAGAAACCCATGAGCATTTCCGACGAACAGAAACCAACAGACAGAAACCAATGGACATCGGCGACGAACAGTATAACTTAACTGCAAAGCATCAATCTTTGTTTCCTAGAGCCTTGTTGCATTTCCAGAGGTTTATAAGATACCTCAACACACATATTTACTAGGAAACAACTATCTAAGCAACTATGGTGTTTGTTCACTGGATGACCTTAGTCATTACAAGAATGGTAGAGCAAAACACCTTACAAACCAAAAATACCTTCCAACCTAGAAATGTTCCTAACCTTAGTTGCTCCTACACCATACTCCCCAAATGAAAAGAAATCAACTTCCAGGTGATTGGATTAAATTAGGATTGATGCCCAACTTCTTAAAATCGGCTTCCTGTACCCATGTAGCCTCTAAATCAGCCTTGTCTTTCCATTTGACCAGATGTTCCATATAGGTCTATCATCTAGTCTGATTGGCAACTCTTGAATCTAGAATCATGTCTTCCTTTAGGTGTGGTGTAAGAGGAAGTTTGAGCACTGTGAGATCCTCAGTATCTCCTATGAGATCAGAATCTCCTTCAGAAATTGGACCTTTATAGGATACCAAATCTGCCACATTGAAAATAGGAGATAATCCTATGTCTGTAGGAAGATCAACTTTATAAGCATTAGACCCATATTTTTCCAATATTGCACAAGGGCCTATCTTCCTCATTTGAAGTTTACTTGGAACTCCTTTCTGCAATCTTGCTTTATTGAGGTGTACCATGACCAAATCTCCAACCTGAAATTGAACATCTCTTTTCCTTGCATCTACCTTCTGCTTGATATGAGTGGTACTCTCTATCAAGGCTACTTTAACTGAGTCATGTACCTCCTTCATGGATTGAGCAAAATATTTAGCATACCCACTCCTCTCTATATTGCTACCAAGATCCCTTAATTCACAGATACCCCTGGGATGAATCCCATACACAATTTCAAAAGGGCTCTTTCCAATGGACCTATTGACTGTATCATTGTAGGAAAATTCTGCTTGAGCTAGTAGTTGATCCCATGATTGTCCATATTCCTTGGTAAGGCACCTCAAAAGATTACCTAAGCTTCGGTTCACCACTTCAGTCTGACCATCAGTTTGTGGATGGTAGGTTGAGCTAAAAGAAAGATTTGTGCCAAGCTTCTGCCACAAAGTTTTCCAAAAATGACTCATAAACTTGGAGTCCCTATCAGATACAGTACTCAAAGTTAATCCATGCATCCGTACTACTTCTCTAAAGAATAGATTGGCTATGTAACAAGCATCATGTGTGGTCTTTCATGGTACAAAATGAGCCATCTTGTTGAACCTGTCAATAATTACAAAGATGTTGTCCATTCCTTGCTTGGTCGTTGGTAACTCGATAATAAAATCCATACTAAGGCATTCCCATGGTCTATTTGGAATAGGAAGGGGATGATACAATCCTACATTGGATGAAGTCCCTTTTGCCTTCTGACAAACCAAACAAGTCTCTACATAGTTTTGGACGTCTTGATTCATTCTTGGCCAATAGTAATACCTTTTGACCAATTCTAAGGTCTTATTCAACCCAAAATGTCCACTTAAGGAACCATTATGCTTTTCCTATACTATATTCTCCCTCATAGAACCCCTTGGTACACAAATTTGTCCTCCCTTAAATAGAAGACCTTCTTGAAGAGTATACTCTGAATATTCACTATGAAAATGATTTTGATACTCTTGACATACCTTGTATGCTGTTGTAAAGTCTTCATCTGTTGGATACAGATCTTTGAAGCTTTCAATGCCAATGCTTCTTAGCTGAACTTCTTGCACTATGAGTAACCTTCTACTCAATGCATCTGGCACCTTATTCTGCACTCCCTTCTTATCCTTTAATGTGAAAGTAAAGGCTTGGATGTATTCCACCCATTTCATGTGCTTATGACTGAGTTTATCTTGTGAACTCAGAAAACTCAAAGCCTGATTGTTAATAAAGACAACAAATTCCTTGGGAAGGAGATAGTGTCTCCATTTCCTTAGTGCTTGCACTAATGCATACAATTCCAAATCATATGAGGAATACTTTTTCTTTGCATCACTGAGTTTCTCACTATGAAAAGCTACTAGTTTTCCCTCTTGACTCAATACTACACCGACATCAATATTACTAGCGTCACATTCCACAGTAAACAATTTGTCAAAACTAGGAAGTGTCAAAATTGGTTGAGTCACAATTCTCTTCTTTAGATGCTCAAATCCTTCATCAGCCTTCTCATTCCATTGGAACTTGGATTTCATACCTCCTTTGATGGTATCTAAAATAGGTGCACTAATCTCACTGAACTGTTTGATGAAATTTCAGTAAAATTGTGCCAAACCATGGAAGCTTCTTACCTTCGTATCTAATTTCGGTGTAGGCCAATTCAAGATTGCTTCCACCTTGCTTACATCCATCTTCAAGTTACCTTCTGAGATAATAAAACTGAGATATACCAATTCTTGCTTCATGAATTCACTCTTTTCCAAGTTGATTGTCAACTTTTCTTCATGCAATCTCTGTATTACCAATTGCAAATGTCTAAGATGATCCTCTTTCATCTTGTTGAACACTAGGATGTCATCTAAGTACACTACAACCCATTTTCCAATGAAGTCCTTCAAAACCTCATTCATTAATCTCATAAATGTGCTTGGGGCGTTTGACAACCCAAAAGGCATAACTAGCCATTCATACAATCCTTCTGTAGTCTTAAAAATAGTCTTCCACTCATCTCCCCCTTTAATTCTTATATGATGTTATCCACTCTTAAGATCTATCTTGGAGTAATATCTAGCTCCACCGATACTATCCATCAAATCTTATATCCTAGGTATTGGGAACCTATACCGGATAGTTATCCTATTTATGGCCCTGGAATCAGTACACAACCTCCAAGTACCATCTTTCTTCAGGGCTAAGACTGTGGGAACAACACTAGGACTTATGCTTTCTCTAATCAACCCTTGGTCAATTAATTCTTGGATTTGGTTAGAAATCTCTGCATTCTATTGTGGAGTCATCTTATAAGTAGCTTTATTTGGAAGTGAGGCTCTTAAATGAAGTCAATTTGATGACTAATGGATCTATCAGGTGGTAGGGTAGCTGGTTGACCATTACTAACTATGGCCTGGTACTGAGTTAACAACCTTTGGATCTCTAAAGGCAACTCTTCCTTCTCATGTTCCCTCTCACCCTTTGGTTTCAGGACCAAAGCAAAGCCTACCCCATCTTCTTCCAATGTTTTTAGGAGTTCTTTCTCACTGACTACCAGTAGGTTGGGACCTCTCTTTATCTCCTTCTCCTCTTCCAAGATTGACTGTACCCTAAAAGTTATTCCATCTTTCTTGAAGGAATAAGAGTTCTCAGCTCCATTGTGAACTGAACTTCGGTAATACTACCAAGGTCTACCTAATAGCGGATGACATGCATCCATGGGTAGGATATCACACAAAATTCTATCCTTATACCTCCTTATGGACAATTCTATCCAAGCTTGTTCATTGACTATTACATGTTGATCTCTATTCAACCAAGTAACTTTATAAGGATTAGTATGAGGAATCCTTGTCAATTTTAACTTCTCAATAGCTTCTAAAGAAACAATATTATCAGTAGATCCTAAATCTATGATAACTTTACTGACCTTACCAAGTATTTTTCAATTGACTCAAAACAAAGATCTTCTTTGGCTTGGCTCTTCCTTGATGGGCTCTCTTAGGAGTGTTCTCCGAACCATCAATGCTCTCCCATCTCTGATCCTATGGGGATATTTGAAGTCTTGTTGCTAGAAGACTCTCCTTGCACATAGTTAGCTATTTTCTCTCCTCCTTGGGAAGTAGAGCTCTTTGCAGGACATTGATATGCAGGATGCCCAAGTTGCTAGCAATTATAGCACTTCATGGAAGAGAAATAATATCCTCTTCCTTGGTCATCAGTCCTTCCTCTTGAACTGTTATTCGGGCCTCTTCCTCTATTGTAACCACCTCTAGTGTTACTGGATTCTCCCTGATTCTCAGTGAGTTTATTCTCACTCTGATTCTTAGCTTCGGGATTTTGTCCTCCATATCCTCTTCTATGACATCTATTTTCTCTTCCTCTACCTCTACTGTTTGAGTCTTGTTTCTTTTTGAACTTCTCTTCCACTTTGAGGGCTAATTAATAGCATTGGTGGACAGTCTTGGGGCTTAAGAGACTAATTTATTCTTGAATGCTCCATTTAAGGCCATTATGATATCTTGCCACTTTTAGGCTTTCTTCTTCCATCACATGGGACCTTAAGCATAGCTTATGGAATTCTTCTGTATAGGCATTGACCTCTAAGTCTTACTGCTTCATATTTTGCCTTCTCTTATGCAGTTGCACTTCATAATCATCAGGAAGATAAGTTCTTTCATCTTTTCCACCATACCTTTCCAACTGGTTATGGGGTTCTTGCCTCCCTTTGTCCTTTCATCTTGGACAAATTTCCACCAAGTGAGAGCAGTCCCTCTCAATCTTGTCTTAGCTACTCTAACTTTCTAAGCTTCAGTCACATTATCACAATCAAAGTGATTTTCAAGACCTTATATCCACTCCATGATTAATTCTGGATCTATTTTGCCACTAAATAGAGGCACACCTTCTAAGGACTTACCACTCATTGCCTTTAATGCCTTCAATAATGGTTCTTCTTGAAGTATCGATTCTGGCTCTGGGATTATGTCCTCCTCATCCATTTGTTTACCCTTCTCATCAGCTTCCTTCATCAGTTCACTGACTGCTATAGTTTGAAGCTGCACTTCTTCCAGTTTATACGTCATTTTGGCTAACTGCTCCTTCAGGAGTTTGTTCTCCTCTCTTTGCTCATCCACATTTCTTGCTAGCTCTTTGTTGGTCACCATATTGGATGAATTCACAAACTCTTCTGAAAATCACACCCAAACAATAGAAGCCCAATTCTCAAACTTTCTCTCATACCAATCTGATGTAATTCCCAAGGTCCAATTGTTACTGACAGTCAGCTTGACTGTGCTCTAAGGTCTCTTGCACAAACCTTATAGGGTATTATTTCACCCTAGCTTGAGGAAGTCACTAAGATCTTTACCTCAAGCGTCCTAGACCAGGCTTACATTGTAAAGCTGCTATTTCATGCCATGGAACCTATTGGAATGGGTTCCTCTTCCAAGCTAAACCGACAAGTTCAACCTGAAGAACACGATAATACACACTGCTCATGGAGTCCATTAAATATGTTCTTTTTATTCACAAGAACTAATCTATTACACAGATGATGTATTCCTATATCTCTTTTGTCTCTCTCTTAATCTATATCTCTTAACTACACAAACTTTTCAGCTATAAATACATCCATCAAAATATCTCTAAAATATCTGATACTCATGGATAAATTCAACCACCCCACATAGGCGGAAAGATTGAGTAATAAATGACCCTTCCAGAATAGGAACAGGTGTCCCTAATCATTTCAAGAAAAAATGACACATAGAGAGTCATTGCAAATGACCCAACTGGTCACAAATGTCACATCCCACATTTCCTGGGTCATTAACCGACATTACTGAGCGTCAGTGTTGACTTTTCAAAACAACAGAAACATCATCAATTTCCAACCCTAAGTGTTAGATCACAAACCCGACAACAAACATAGTCACTGACAGTCATCACCAACAAGCATCACCAATGATCACTACCAACAAGCATCGTCAATGAACACTTCCAACAAGCATCCCTGACGAACAAAAACTAACAGACATCGCTAACGAACAGAAACCCACGAGCATTGCCAACCAACAGAAACTGACGGACATCGCCGATGAATAGTATAACTTAATGGAAAAGCATCGATCTTCATTTTCTAGAGCCTTGTTTCATTTCTAGAGGTTTATAAGATACCTCAAAACACATCTTTACTAGGAAACAATTATCCAAGCAACTATGGTGTTTGTTCACTGGATGACCTTAGTCATTACAAGAATAGTAGAACAAAACACCTTACAAACCAAAAATACCTTCCAGCCTAAAAATGTTCCTAACCTTAGGTGCTCCTACACCACTTGGCTCCTCTCAGTCGCATTCTCCTGGCCAACCCCAAAATGCACCTTTCCTTTGAGCTTTTTGTTGTTTCCCTCTTCCTTATTCTCTTTAGACTTCGCAGTTCAATAGCCCTAGAATTCAAGCCCTCCTTAGACGGTATATTTTTATAGTTCACTAGAACGGGGAATTCTGGGGAGTGATAGGAATCTTAGTGTGAGCCTTAGGAATTGGGATCTCAATTCAACCTTCTCAAGGGAGATATCCCTCACTTTAGTAGTTCATTTGTTGCTAGTTTCCTCAATGACACAGTTGTCCTCAGGGCCTTCAATATCCATATCTTCAGAATTGGCATTGCTAGCTTTGTCGCTTCTCATTTCTAGAGAGGACTCACTGACATTATCTTCATCCTAGACATCTGTGTCATCTTCAGTTTCCATGCCAAGCTCCTCAGAGAGGAATTTATCCGCTTCACCCATGTCAGTCTTATTAGCTTCCACCTTAACATCAGTATCATTATCAGTGTCCATACCAGTCTCCTTCGTTAGGATTTTGGCCACTTTAGTCAAGTCTTCAGTGGAGTTTCCCTTCTTTTTCTTTCTAGGAGTATTACTATCATTCATTATGGGTATTTTTCCTTTCTTCTCCTTAATTTTACCAGAGATCGGAGTACAATCCTAGAGCTTAAATTTAGAGTACTCATAGATGAGAAGAATAAGCCCATCATGAAGAATGGGCTTCTCAGAAATTTTCCTATTCTCCATAATGTTGGTGCCAAGAGACTAGAGAAGGAGATAGGGGAAAGCAATTTTCCTCTTATAGAGAAAATGATTCATAAGCATAAAATGGAAATTATAAACCCTATTAAAATGACCCTCAAGAGTAAAATACTGCATAAGAGCTTTGACAAGTTTATCCCAGAGAAGCTTCATATGAATACGAAGAACAAAATCCCTAGACTGTTTCACTAGGAGGGCTCTTACCCCAAGAGTCTTAGAGTACATTCTAGCCACATTATGTACCATAACCCTACCTCTGTAATACTTCAACCTAGTAATATCTAAGCCCGTAATCTCAAAAATTAGCTTCTCAGTAACACAGAAAGACTTACCGCAAAGGGTAACATTACCATTATCCCAATTATCAGCAAACTCTTTGGAGATGTCTTTATTGTATCCATGTAATCTCTCCATGTACATAGTGAAACCACCATCCTTGATCTTTTCCTTGAATTTAACCTCTTTCTTCCACTTACAAACCATAGGCTCTTCCCATTTCAATTTACCACCCATTTTAACCGAAAACCAGACTCTGGAATTTAGCACAGGAGAAATGACAAAAATGTAGAATAAAAAGAAAAGCAAGAGAAAAATGACAGCAATCATCCCTTTAAAGGAATTGATAGCCCAATTCCCACAATTGTAATTATTATTGTACTGTCCTTGGAACGTGTGAGGCGCTTGCATAAGGAAATTACACATATTATCCTTTCTTATCATCAAAATCAGTGATTGATCTGGGATTTTGGTGGATTTGGTTGTACTTTATGAGACTAACGATTTTGGGTGATTTTGGTCATACTGTATTATGCCTTGTTGCTACAAAATGTGCACAAGTTTTGTCTTTGTCTATAGGAACTACTTCAGAAAGTGTAGTTTGAATGCTACATATCAAGTTATTACACAAGAATTATTAGGATTAAGTAATACAGAGAGGGGGTTGAATCAGTATTACAACACTTTATAAACTTATTTAACCAATTCAAACTCAACCGTGCAATTACTGAAATGAAAAGAACATACACATAAAGTAAACAACTCATAATACCATGATTTGTTCACGAGGAAACCCTGGCCAAGGGAAAACCCTGGTGGGGATGATACCCACAAATTATGTACTAAGAGTATAGTGTCCCTATTAGGAGACCTAACCCTGTTAGGATCTGAATATTACATTTAGTATATATCCCTATTAAAGGATAGAAAAACCTGCTAGAGGTCTACAATGAGCACATATCTCTACAATCACAAAATCTTTTATGTTATAATGATTTATCAAAAGTGAACTGTACAAGCATTTTCTATGCTTAATTAGTCCCAATTATAGCTCACATCAATTTATGTATGATCCTGACATCACAATGCATCAACACATTCTACATATTTTTTGCATCATAAAACAACTCTACTTATATACTCAATCTCAAAAGGATTCTTCCAATCAGCTCTCCAGAACAACACAAAACATGTCCAACACTTAACCAAATATCAAATCCACATTTAGTGATCATACATTAAAAAAGTGGGGTAGGACACAATCAAAATCCAACATAGCGCTTCTTGATTCCTCAAATTACTCCTTTAAACATCACGACCATTCAAATACTCTATTACATTGCTATATTGTCTTCGCATGTCTTCAACATGTTGTAACTCTCAGAAATCAACTCCAAAACACAAGAAACCTTAACTAAAGGTTTACTATATCCCAAAATGTCTCCCTCTAAGCTCACATGACTTATATCTCCATATACTATGTTCGCTGACCAAAACTGTGTGACTATACACTATAAACTGCATTCTGGACTAAGTTATTTTTACAAAATTGAATATCCAAAACTGTGTTGTACTCCAAGCAACCATGCAGATGAGTAGTGTTGTCATGAATGAAAACCTCTATGAAATCCTCAATGGACCACTTGTCAACAATATCCCCCTTTGGCATTGATGGCAACACTTGGTGAAAAATCACTAAGTGCTCAATACCAAACTATTGACTAAGTACATATTATCTTCTTCATACATAGTACATTTTTCATACATATTACTCCCCCTTTAAAATCAATGGCAAATGTGTACCAAAAATATAGTATTTATATACACAACAAAATTTTAGAACTGCTCACCAAAATTCAGACCATGTGAACTACATCTTGAAAAGAGGTTTCCAAGATCTTTTCCTTTGTAGTCCATGTCTTTACCAAAATTTGACCCACATGAATCAGTCCATTCAGTGCAAATGATGAAGTCTTAGATCCCATTAGTTTTGTATTCATATTAATAGTGAGTTCCTTTGTTGTGGTCTCTATGTCAGAAAGGTGGTTTTCAAGAATTGATAGTTTAGGAGTGATTAAACTCTTCAACACACCAAATATTCCTATCACTCTCCCTTTCTCAGTTTCCAGTACACTAATTTTGTCCAACAGTCTGGACGCTTCTTTATCCAAATCTGCGACAGTGTGTGAGGAGGACTCACAACTGTGTATCAGCTTATCGAGAGTCTTTGTATCATTGGCAATGACATCTTCAATATTCTAAAGGTGCTTGATGTGATTTATACAGTAACTATATAGCTTCCTTCCATGTCCAATACAGGTCTTTGCTTTAGCAATAGTGCTACTTGGTATGCCCAAGTCCCATGTGTTTCACTTGCATAATTTCTCAAGTTTCTTCGCTAAGTATGTGTTTTCGTCTATTACTTCTGCGATGTTCTCCAGAGACTAGAAGTGACTATCAAAGTCATCTAATGCTTTGTTCAGGTTCTGTAATGTATCCTTTCCTTGGAAAGTGAAAGGTAGGGGTAGGAGTTTGTTGATAGTATCAACTTCCCTTTCCATTACCCTTGACTTTTTCTCTATTTTCTGTTCAGATCTCTCTTTTTCTTTGGAAAAGGCTATGTAAGGTAGCTTCATTAGTTCATCCTCATCCATGCTTTCTACATCAGTGCTCAGAGTTTTATCTCCACTTGTCAACAATAAAGATGAAGAAATATATACTTGTGTTTCTTTCTTAACTTCAACTTTAATCTTTGCTTCCTTAACTGCCTCAACTATATTCTCTTTCTATTCTACCTTAGTGTCAAATTTCTTCTCAGTCTCATTTTGGTCATCGCTTCCATCAATACCAATAAGAGTATCCCCATTCCCTTCAAAAGGGTCACTTGCATCCTACAAAGTGTCCAAAGACACAGGCACACCAGCAACAAAGAAGTTTGGTTGCTTTATTGTACTGACAATTTGATTGTTATCTTCTGCATCCTTAGATGTATCAAGATTTACTTCAGCAACCTTGGGTGACTCTCCTCTTAGAATAGTTTTAGTCTTAGTAGCCTTTTGCTTAGGAGGTGATGGATTTTCAGGCTCAACTTCCAATAGAACCTTATCAATAGCTTTATGTGTGTCCTCTATGACCTCATCATATTTCCTTCCCATTATCTTTATTAGCCTTTCTTTAATTCTCAACAATGGTTTTATTGCTTTCAAAATCCTCTCATGTTCATCATAAGATACAATAGGTAGCATATCATCTATATATTTTCTTCTTATCTGCTCATCCTCTGTTAGTTCTAATTGTTTTCTAATTTCCATTTTCTCATATAATTCCTTGGGAATACTTCCTTCTATCTCAAGTAGATTTTTCTCGAATGCAAGCATATGATCTATGACATAATCTTCAATCATAATCTTATCTTTCTCATCATACTTGTCATAATATTTAGGCAACTGATTGAGCTTTCCTTGATCAATAATTCTCTTTGCCAACATCTTTAGATCTGGTTCCATAGTTGTCTTACTTTTGTTTTCTTCTCTTCCACTTTATTTTCCTCTACTTTCCCCTCTTCTACTTCATTCCTCTACTTCTTTGGTGGTGAATTCTATTTGGAGGACCTTGTCCTCTTTGTGGGGATCTCTAATGTCTTCTCTATCAGTGATGTTCTTTTGGGTGGTTCAGGTGTAGTATAAGGTACATCTACTATAGTAGGGGAGGTGGACTTGTAGTCTTTTCAATTTTTGGAGGTAGAAGGGATGTAGAGGCAGTGCTCACCAATCCAAAAGCACTCTTAGCCATCTTTTTCCTTATCTCCTTAATTTTTTCCGTAGTAATACCAGCGTTTTCTACTAGATCATCCACAATTTTTTCTACTTTTCTCTTCCTTGTCGCTTTAGTCTATTCTTCTCTTATCTTAGAAGATTTGTCTTCTTATGTCCCCCATCTTTCTTTAGATGAATCAATCTGTGAGGATAGTACATGTTCTACATGAAATGTTAAGACCTCAGAACTAACTTCATACTCATAGGGTAACACCAGTTCATTCTTGGTTCTACTGCCTCAAAGCACACAAAATCATTTTCAACCATGAAATAGATTGTATGCTTATTCTTTTCTACCATCTCCTCATGTATCCTCACTCTTTCTTTCATCTGTCTCTGTATAATATTGATCATACAAAATAGTTCTCCATCAACCCAAGCACTATTTTGTCTCTTATAGTTGTTTGTAATCTGAATACCAATAGGTTCATTATCTTTCCAAGATCCAAGGTGCGTACAAAGGAATTTATGTACAATGTGGATATACATGTGTTAACAATGACCCAAACCTGAATGCCTTTGACTTATTTCGCTTTACTTGCCTTACATTTTTCATAAATTATTGTGTAATTACTTGGCAAAGGTTGTATTTGATATTTTCTTTCACCATTCTATATGCCATCATAATGACTCTAGCTGATACCGAATTAGGTCAGCTACTATAGTGAGCTTTGTAACCCAAAATCATCGAAACTAGTCTCACATCTTGCTAAAAGATGTTGGCTATGGTCATCTCCCTCTTATCCCATCTAGAATGAGTTAGGGTTTCCACTCGCTTCTTCGTGTTCTTCTCCACAATATGGATAACACCAGAATGTCCAAACTAGTTATGCCATGAATCAACACACTGCATATCTTCACAGCCTAATCTCCAATCTAGATAAATTGATCATGTACTCTGCTCAAGATAATATTAATCTATTCTTCTTCATAAAACTCATAGAGTTCTGCCATTAGCATAATGCTGAGATTCTCAAGATGAGAGAACTTGTCCTTCCATTTTTCATCTTCCTTAATCATATCCTTCATCTCCTTATAGATATGAATATCTCCCAAAGACTCATATTTACAATGTATGTATGCCCTAATATCCTTAATATGTAGAATGTCATAGGGTGTTTGTGAAAATGTGCCTTAAGGATCATCTTCGGTAGATTTACAAGGATCTTTCTTAAACTTGTATCTTGGTCTTTCGTTGACATTGGAAATTAATGGACTATCCATCATCAAAGCTCACAAAATAATCAAAAATACCTGTTCTTCGATGGATCTATGAATTTGCACTTAGTCAATCGCAAGGTATCCTAGATTTACTGCTTGCTTCATTGATCTCCTTCAACTTTGCTTTGAATAGTGATTAGATATCTTCAGCTGAGTAGAATTATACTTTTCCATGAAAGTATTGGCGCATTTCCCAATAACCTTAACTCTACAATGATCCAGTCGATCATTAATCTAGCAATCACAAGATATAGTGTGTATAGTTGTGAGATCACAGATATACATTTTAAATCAAACATATTTTCTCTCTATAAACTCACAAGATTTTATTCCACATAAACAGGGGTTGGATGGTTTTCTATTGTATTTCTCCAAAGCTCCCCCTAAGGCCATGCTTTTCCATCTAGGTTGATGTAACAACATCAGGTGAGGGTTCAGTAGCAACTACTAAATCTCCCTAAACCTTAGTCTCAATCTGCTCCTTCGCTTTCCAAACTTTACCACTTTCTTTCACAAATTGATTGTCAAACTCTTCCATGTATTCTATCATACTTTTTCCAATATCACTGTAAAGGAAGAAAAATGTAAAGGGGGAAAATTGATTATGTTTAGGGGATTGATGATTTGAATGTTTGTGTATTTCCTTAACCTTTACATTTAATTGTAATTTATGTGTGTGATATTGTAATGTGATTAAGCATATAGGGGGAAGGAAGATAAGATGTTCCTCTTTTATCTCCAAATGCACAAATGAGAGATCCAAGTTGATTAACCCAAAAGAAGGATCAATGCACCAATGAATCAACCATTTGGAAATGAGAGTAAGGAAGAAAATCTTGAATTTTGTTTTATGATTAAGCAGATATTATATATAACAGTAATTGAAAAGGATGAGAGGAAGTACCAACCTTGAAGAATTTAAAATCAAAGAATGTTGTTTTCTGAGGTCTGTAGTCAGTTTCTCGAAAATCTGAAGTATGGTCCGGAACAGAAACACAAAGACAAACAAAACCTAGAAATATTTTTCTGATATGACATTGTCTTATGAAAAAGGTCAACCTTGACCCAAAAATGTCACCCCTGACCCAATAATATTGACCCTGACCTGCACAGGTCCAACAGAAAATCTATTCGCGGATCTTGATAGTTTGCTGAAAAGGGTATCCATATCTGAGTTCAAATCCATAGTCTTGAACCTGTACCTGCAAGAAAAAGAGATTTGTTTTTTGGGGGGGAGGGCTTTACCTTAGTCAAACCTTGATTTAGGAATTAACCTTGAAATCAATAATTGAAATAATAATGCTAGCAAGTAGTAGAATTGAATCTAAGAATGAAGCTATGATATTTAATAGATATGCAATTGTAATTCAAATGTAACAAGTATGTAAAAATGAAATCTTTGACTCAATAGAAACCATAAACCTCCATGATTGTATGCTTGAAATCCACCTTGAAGAGAATGAATGAGTGTTGAGGATGCACAAAGGATCTTGAAGGAAGATCACACCACTATGATGGCTATATCTAGGGTTTTGAATGATGAATCTTGAATGTTGGAACCAATTCCCTTCAAAGGCTTGAAATCTTGAATCCTTGATCTTCAATTGAGGATTTGAATTCTTGAGAGGAAGACTTGAACACCTTGAGAACTTTGAAACATGTAGAACAATGGATGCTTGAACCTTTTTCTTCTTGACAAAATCTTGGTTAGATCTTTTTTGCGCTTAGAAGACTTATAGAAAATGAGAGAGAAAGGCTTCCTTTTATATGAAACTAGGGAACAATCTTCTAGAGAGGTTGAAATAAGAGAATTAAATCCCAATTAGACCCATGCCCCTATAAGAGGACCTATATTAAATATAATTTAGGATTTTCCACTTCGAAACCCAAAACAGCCGACCCGGAAGCGAGAAAATGAATTTTTGATGACCTCCGACAGCCGACAAGTTTCTAGATTTGGAAGAGGGACCCAAGTCAAGGTTGAGTTAGACCCTGACCTAGGTCATGGTTGAGGTCAGCCCTGACCTAGGTCAAGGTCAAGGTCGACCTTGACCCAGGGGGTCAGAACCCCTAGAAAAAGTGCCAGGTGGGATAGAAGGTGCCTGGAGAGGCCCAATCAGGGTCCTAAACAGGCACAGAGGAAAGAGATGATGCAAAAATAAGGGGAAATTATGATGGTTGTAAAAAACATCCCCTAAGGAAGGATAAACATTCTTATCATGGAATTGCTTCCATTTTAAGATGATACATTAAGCCCCCACTTTAGCGGAAGTATGGAAATCGAACATGCTTTCGGTAAAGTTAGAAGAAAGACTCTGGTGGATCGCAACAAGGTAGAAAATCACTAAGTCAATGACATAAGTCCTTAGACAAAGGTTTCTAACTCAACATACATGCATAAAAGATATGAAAAATAAAGAGCAATCGATCATAAAAACATACATGACTACATAAGCAAAATAAGAACCACGCTATAGATAACATAGCTTCATTATCTAATCCTACTAGCATGAAAGAAAAAAAGAGAGAAAAGAGATAGTGATTACCTCACCTAGTAAGATGCCCACCTTAATATGAATCACCAAGGAGGGAGAGACCAATAGGTTCACCCATAAACTATTCTTGTAATTGTAGTGCATCTTCTGACGGCTTTTGAAAATATCCATAGATCCACATTCTTGTATCACTATGACTATAAAATGCGTGTCTTTTTAGGATTTAGCAACTTATGTGCATTACCTTCCAAGGATTTAGCATATTGTAAAATAAAAAGGGTGGGTATCTCTTTATGATTTAGCAACTTATGTGCGTTACCTTCTGAGGATTTAGCAAAAATAAAAGTAAAAATGTGTGTCCCTTCAGGATTTAACAACTTATGTGAGTTACCTTCTGAGGATTTAGAAAAAATAAAAGTAAAAATGTGTGTCCCTTCAGGATTTAACAACTTATGTGCATTACCTTTTGAGGATTTATCATGTCGCAACATGTAAATTAATGTAAACTATAGTACAAGGGAGACCCTATATATGCCCCCTCCTTATCATGACTACCCACTAGGCAGGATAAGGAAAAGAAAGAGGATACCTACTTCACAAGGTAAGGATATATCCAGCTTAACAACAATGTATACCATTTTCTTAGCGAAGAGCCTTGACCCTTACATCCAAGAGCATAGGTAATCATGAAATGGATATGTCACTTATGTAAAAAGGATCCTCAAGAAGGAAGAGATCTTATCAACAAGACCCCCCGCCATAGAGGAGTGCTTAGGATAAAATGTCATCTTCTAAAGAAAAGAGGGACCAAAGATTCAATCATCAAGCCCCCTATAATCAAGAGGAAGTGGAATCTTAGGATGAAGGAATCAAACTCTAACCCAGAGCAAGAGAAAGAGTTTATCAAAAGCATAATTTACAAAATAAAGAAGAGATGATGACCTAGGACAATCACCTCTCATATAACAGGATATCCATAGTAAAAAACATACATCTTTATAAGGAAATAATTTTATATGATAGACAAATGCCACTAAGCTAAGGAAAGTAAATCCTTAGATAGAGGAAGAAGGAAAATACCTTGCCCCCCAGGTGTGAAGGTAAGGGATATATCAATTTATATCAAGAGATTTCATAGCAAAGAGATATCTTGACAAAACAAATGTTCTAGAAAAGATATCATGAAGGATTTATAGGGATAGAATATAGAAAGAATACCAATTATACTCAAAACAAAATACATGCTAAGAGTAAAATGGATCCTAGAAGACTGGAATAAAATACCTCTTGCCCCCCAGTGAATAGACAAGAGGAGAAATGCAATCTAGCTTGTAGAAGAATGAGGGGAATGCACTATATCAAAATTATGAAGAAATTGTAATATTGCATGGGAATGAGATATAATTCCCAAGGCAACTCTTTCTCTAACATATAGCTTGAAATGCACACAATCCACAAGTAAATATTTATTACTATAATGAAAAGGACATTTATATTTAGAGAGAGTATTTCTCAGAATAGGTTTGAAGATTTCTTTCTTGGAATTCATTAATTGGACATACACTTTCTTAGCCACATCTGGAGGAGTATCAGGGTGATCTAAAGAAGGTGTTGGAAGAAGAACATGAAGAGGAGGATGAAGGTTAAGGTCAAACACCCTAGTTGGAGGAGGTGGGAAACCTATACCATGCATATCTTGTTTAGGAGATGAATGAATCAGGTTTTTAATGCCTTGTTCATTGATACCAAGCCCTAAACCTTTATAGCCTTGTTTATCTACCATAGTATATCTGGTAGTGTACCTATCTTGCAAAGCTTCAATAGGAGGAGATTGATTATGGTGCTCATGAGAAAATGTTGTGTATTGTGGAATGATAGGATTAGAAGAGGTTTCCTTGTTTTTCCCTTTATCATCATCATGGATTGGATAGGGAGGTGAAGGTAAATGAAAGAATTCTCGAACATCATTATCATGGATCCTAGCTTGAGCCCC
>MU223768.1:1959147-1977003 GCA_018584345.1 Thuja plicata
AATTCATTTATATATTTAATCAAAATTCAATTATCTACTAGAGTTTCATATTTATGATCCATTGTTATCAGTTCTAAATAACTTTCAAGTTCTCTTTTGCCAAACTTTGAAGGGATTAGAAGTTGGAGGATCTTGTTATCTGCTATAAAACGCCTTGGAGCTTGAAGACAAAGTTCAAGGAAAAGGCCCACCAGCCTAGGTCCTGCAGAGCCTGAATTGCAGAGGTTGTAGCCCTTTCCCTAAGGCTATACCTGTTAGTTGGCCGGAACAGTTGGTTTTCTCAGCATTGGGTAGGCAAAACCCATAAGAATCCAAATCTGTAGTTTCGAGTACCAACAGGGTGTTTGATCAAAGTAGGACAATTGGGTCAAGTACCTAAGTCCCCAATTGAATTATGCATTGTATTCATAAGAGAACCATTGTAGCACCTTTATGTAAACCTTATAATCTTTCTTTGTTTGTCGGCTTCTAGGAGTAAGCCTAATTTTAAGGGGGTGTATGTAGTGCCCACCCATAAATTTACTTTCAATAATGATGCCAAAATATTTTGGCTATTTTCATAATGATTATGCATATGTTAGGATGATTTTACTCACCCCATACTTGCATGTGTAGTGTTGGCATATATCTTTTACATTATTGTGTGGCATGTTTATCTTACATTTTTGTATGATGTGTTTGATAAAGTAGAGGACGGAGACATAGTTACTTGCATTGCGAGATCCACATGTTTAACCAATCCTTATCATTGTCTGTTATATATACATTATGTACATACTTGACTTTGTGATGCAGGTTTGCAGGTACCAGACATTGACTTCCCTGAATTGTCAAGAACAATGTGCCCTGTCGCAATATCTCAATAGTAAGAGGGGAGATAACAAACAGTCCAAATCCCAACTTAAGCCATTATTGTCCTGAAACAGTGGACAAGTATCTTATTTTCTACCTTCCAAATTTGTCAAGGTGACGTCATTCGTGAACCCTTCATTTGTGCTTGTTTGTGGTATTTTAGGTTCAGTCGATTTTATCGTCATGTTGTCTAAGTCATGTGATTGATGTGAGTTTTGTGTTAGTTGGTTGAGTGATTTATTGGATTAATTATGTAATTAATAATTAAATCTTATTAAATTTGGAAATATTAAAGATGATGTTATTTAATTAATGAAAATTAATTAAATATAGGTGTTAATTAAAAAGACTTAAGTAAAAAGTCCAATTTTGGGAATAGAGGATTTAATTAATTATTAAATCCAAAATTGAGATTTAAAAGCATAATTAATAAATGGATATTTTATTATCAATTTACATATTATTAATATGCTAAAAATATTAATTGTTAATTAAATATTATTATGCAATTAAAGTTGCACATTCTTTTATTAAAATTAAAATATAAATTTAAAGTAAAAAGCTGAATTAATTGGCTAAATTAGAAAAGTGTTTGTAATTATCAATTATTAAATAAAAAAATTCTTTTTACTCAATTTTAAGTTGAGTTCTATTTTTCTCTGATTTTTTTTTTTGAGTTTTTAGTTGAGTTTACTTTTAGGGTTGCCTGAGCTTTGGAAACCCTAGGTTGGGTAGGTTTTCATTATCAGGTTTCTTTTGGCCATTTTGCACAAATTTTTTACAGGTTTTTGGTTCTGGATTTGGATTGAAAGAAATTGTGAAAGCTTAAGATTTTCAAGGTTTTCAATTGTTTTTTGTGGCTTTTGTCTATTGGTGGATTGAAGTAGGGTTTGAATCCTTGATTTCAGTACTCAGATCCCTGTCTTCTATGCGTCTGAGGTACTGAAATCCCTTGTGTGAAATTCCTTGTCTGCTTCGTGTTCTTCAATCTTGGAATATGGTTATTGATATTATTTTGTGGTTATGTTTTCTTGTTTGTATGTCAAATCTGTAAACCTCAATGTTCAATTTAGAGGAAACTATGTTTAGGAGAATTTGTTAAAACCCTAGGCTCTCTTTGAAGAAATTCAGGCAAACATTAGAAAACTTGAAATCCATTCAATTAGGGTTTGATTAAAAAACTTTGTGAAAACACTTGGTATTAAACCATACAAATTTGGTAGAAGCAGTTTTAGAATATTTGGTTTAAAATATATATTTTAGGAAATAAACGAATTTGTTTCTTAGAATTAAAATAAAAATAATTATATTTTTCATCTTGCTGGAAAAAAAATTAATAATAATAAATCAATACAATAAATAATTATCTGTTATAAATTTATATATAGAAATGACCTATTTATTGAATTAAAAAGAAAACAAATATTTTTTTGAATATATGATAATTGGTATCTTTTAAAGATATATTTAAAAAAGAGGGGTTGTATTTATATTATTTATTTATTTTAAAATAAATAAATTAATATAAAAAAAAAGATAGTTATTTCTAAAAAATCAAATTAAAAAAAAAATTTATTTTTATTTATTTTAAAGAAAGAAAAATAAAAATAAAAAGAAACCCTGAGTGGGGTCGTAACCCCCCATTACTAAGATTTACTTTTATTAATTATTTTAAATAAAAGTTAAGTTGAAAATGAGTTTTGTCTATCTTATTTATTATTTATTTAAAATTTGATTAGATTAATTAGTTTAAAATTTTATTTTTATGTTAGTTTATTTATAAATGTTTACAGTTAATATTTATTTATTGTTAATGTAGATTAATTTATATTAATTTTGTTAAATGGTTTATTTTTAAATTATATTTGATTAATATTTTGTTTAATTAAGTATAATCTTTAGGTTATAACATAAATCGTTAAGGAATTATATTTTGGATTATATATTACTTTTAAAATTAAATTTAAGAGCTAGATTATGAGAAAGAGATTTGGAATATATTTATAAGATCCTAACTTAATAATAATGGATTGGGGATTATGGATAATTTAATTAGCTCATAATTAATTTGGGGTACGACTTAATGTTAATTATATTATTTGATCAAAAGATAGTTTATATATGGATATACTACTTTAATTGGAATTTTATGTTGCCTTTGTTGTGGTTAATTGTCGTTATGGGTAGAGTGATGCCCTAGGAGGGATTTTGTCTTCTGGGACTTAAATTATTTTATGGATCTATTCTTGTGCACTTTGGGTTCATATTGTGGAGTATTTATAACCATTTTCATGTCTTGATTAGTTCTTGTATTATTTTGTATACATCTGTTGCTTATGTTGTATCTTCTCCGAGTCTTTGATCATTATGTTTTTAACCACAAAAAGGTGATGACCACTTTTGTGTTGAGTCCTAATTATCTTGGTCACCTTGTTTCTATTGTTATGGTGGTTTAGTGTTATGAATGATTATCTTGTGGATTATGTTACTTAATGTTTGAAGATGGGTTCTTGTGATGTTTTGATGATCATTGATCTTGTGATGTGATACATGAATTTGAATTGATCTGTTGAGATGTCTAGTATAGGATGGACAGTTTGGATCCTTGTATATATAGGATGATATGTTATTTTTATGCTCCAACATTTTCCATGGTTATTATCTTGATTTATGTTTTATGAGAAGTCCTCGTGGTTTTGGTTTTTTTCTTTCTTTTGGTTGGAGCATTAGGGTAGGTTATCTAGCTTTGTAGTAGGGGGTGGCCTGCAATAAGTGTCGAGGCCCTCAAGTGGCAGGCATGATCGCTTATTGTAAGTTTTCTTAATCAAGTGATAACATAATACATAATTGGGGGGTTCAAAATGAATTAATAAGATATGGTACCTCACCCATGCTTGAGTGCTTGTATAGGCTAAGATGGAGGATGAGATGATGCTAGCCACCCTACGAGGTATGGTTCTAGCATAGTTAATGGCTTCGTCTGGTTGAGGATTCATTGATACTGTATATGGCCACTTAAGTGTCGAGGTCCAGAGAGACTACCAGGACGAGACTTAAGGGTTAGACATATATGATGACACCTTCCTATACACAGACTAGGTTTCCTACATGTGTCGATTGCCCTTGATTTAGAGAGATATCAAGATCCCCTTGCTTAGTTGTCACTACCTTCTTTGGTTCTTTTATCTGAGTGGGGTATGTTGTTATCTCCTCATCACGGTGGGAGTGTACCTTTGGTTCCACGCGGTCGAGTGGTAGTGATTCTTATTACCATTGAGATTTGACGTTCGTGACTTTTGCTTGGATGATCCTTATTGTAGTTGTACCTTCTTCTTCTTCATTGTTGGAAAATTTATCTTATCTTTCTTATCTTGTATTCTTACATATCATTGTATCAATTGTGATATTCTTAGATTATTGTATCATACTCTATATTTAGCTTTGTCACATACCCTGTGACTTGTGCAGTGGTTGTTGGTTCATTATTATATCAGTTGTATCTAGGTTTCATTTATGTGATGATGTTATTGTTATTCATTTGTATTATATGAAGATGTTATATTGTTTAATTACTTTTAGTAGATTAGTTAACTTACGTAATTCTACATCATGGAACCCTTGGGTTTTGTAATTTGTAAATGAGATGCATTTATGAGTATGTATTGTCTTATGTTATATTGCTTCTGCATTGTTAATTCATTATCAATTGTAAACTCTTAAAAAGAAATTGTTCTGCAAACTTAGTAATATGTTTTAGGTTAATCTCTCTTGGGTTCCCTGGGGGGCATTACAGTCTTCTTGTGTCCATATTCATAGAAATTGAAACAACCGGAAAAGGTTTTATAAGGAAATTTACCTCTACAATCTCTCTTCATGTGACCAATTTTGTTGCATCCAAAATATCTACCTTTGAAAGGTCTAATCTTCTCTCTAGCTTCTTATTAATTAGGTTTTTCTACATCTATCTTTTCTTTAGATTTATCTTCTTGAGATTTAGAACATTCAACTTTATTAAATCCAACTCATGTCATGTCACCTTTAGTATATTGTCTTTCCCTCTGTTCATTAATCTTGTCACTGCTTGCATGAAGTTTTTCAATGTGATTCTTAGCCTAAAAGAAGCTCTCCTTTAATGATTTGGTTGTATTTCTCTAACTCATGATACTTGATTTCATAGTCATCAATCTCAACCTACATTTATCCCATCTGAACATTTGCATTCTTTAGGATCTCTTCAATTTTGGTTTTTCCATCTCTCTCTTGTTGAGTTTATTTATCCATCTAAATAGAAGTAGTTTCATGTTCCCACTTTAATGCTTCTTTTTCCTGTTCAAGCTACTTGATCTGATTAGATGAATCATCATCAAATTCCTCTTTAATCTTTTCCATAAGGTATTTCCTTTGGTTCCTATAAAATTCAAGTTGTTCCTTAATATTCTTGATGAAACCTTCTGCTCTTCTCAATTTGAATTTCAAATCACCATTTTCAGCTTTAGCTTTATCAAGGTCTTCAAGTGTTGCTTCAAAGTTCTCTTCCAAACTTGAATCCATATGGATCTCCCTTAAGATGTTAGGCTTTCTCTCAAAGGGCCACAAGCTCTGGTACCAATTGTTAGGATTAAGTAATTATGAGAGGGGGTGAATGAGTATTACAACACTTTATAAAATTATTTAACCAATTCAAACTCAACCATGCAATAACTGAAATTAAAATAACATACACATAAAGAAAATAAATCATAACACCATAATTTATTCATGATGAAACCTTGGCCAAGGGAAAACCTCAGTGGGGATGATACCCACAAATAATGCACTAAGAGTATAATGTCCCTATTAGGAGACCTATCCTTGTTAGGAGTTGAATATTACATTTAGTACATATCCATGTTAAAGGAGAGAAAACCATGTTAGAGGTATACAATGAGAACACAACTCTACAATCAAAAGATCTATTATATTACAATGATTTATCAAAAGTGAACTATACAAGCATCTGATATGCTTAAGTAGTCCCAATTATAGCTCGTATCAACTTTTGTCTGATCCTGACATCACAATTCATCAACGCATTCCACATATTTTTTGCATCATAAAATAACTCTACTTATATACTTGATCTCAAAACAATTCTTCTAGTCAAGTCTCAAGAACACCACAAAATGTGTCCAACACTTAACCAAATATCAAATCCATAGTCGGCGATCGTACATTAACAAAAGTGGGGTAGGACCCAATCCAAATCCAACTTAGCACTTCTTGGTTCCTCAAATTACTCAAAGAACCTCAACTCCAAAAAACAAGCAACCTTCACTGGAGGTATAATATACTCAAAGATGTCTCCCTCTAAGCTTGCATGACTTAGATCTCCATATATTGTGCTCGCTGACCAAAATTGTGTGATTGTACACTATAAACTACATTCTAGACTAAGTCATTTTTACAAAACTGAATATCCAAAATTGTGTTGTACTTCAAGTGACCATGTAGATGAGTAGTGTTTCCATGAATGACAACCTCTATGCAATCCTCAATGGGCCACTTTCCAACAAGAATATTCCATATGATATTATTTATATAAATCTATCATATATTACACAAAATTTAAGAATTTATACATCATATCATTGTTCATTAAACAATTATAGTGCTATTTCCCAATTATCCTAATGTGACAATGATATTAAATCATTAATATAGTCATAACACCACTAAATAAAATTCTCGCTCTCCAATTTTCCTGCCTAGTTTTCATTTGAATTCATGTCGGCTTCGGCCTCCTCTCTGTCAGGGGATCAGGGGGGCGGAGGTTCTTTTTCCAGACTTGTTCCTTGAGTTATCTCATAGGAATGATAGAGGATGATCTTTTGACTTTACGAGCGAAGGTTCATCTGTGGTTTCAGTGATGGATGATTCTTCTCACTCACAAAATTTGGCGGGTGGGGAATCCCTCATGTATAGCCCCAACATGGTGGGGGAGGACAAAGATTGCATGCGGGGTGATTGGAAGAGTGTGGTGTTGGGAAAAGAGATCCCTGACTCCCCTAATATCCCCAAATGTTCTGTGGTTGAGTTTGGCTTGAAGATCTTTGTCTCCGGCGGGGTGGTTGAATGCATATCTTCCTCACTTCACCTTTCTCTTGTAGGGAGATTTGTTTCTTTCAGGCCAACCATTGATATGGTGCGTTAGTGGTGTGCTACCAGATGGAAAGTTAAAGGGAACCTTAGCGTCTTGGGTATGCCTCAGGGCTTGTTCCTCTTTAGATTTAATGTTGAGGCGAACTTTACTTTTGTCTCCATAGGAAGATGGTGCTATGGGAAGCACAGTTTTTTAATGTTGAAATGGAAGCCAAGTTTTAACCCAGATGTGGAGCTTCAAAAAGTTGCACCTATGTGGGTCCGTCTCCCAGGAATTCCCCTGTAATTCTAGGATGAGAAGGTGCTCTGGTGGATTGGGAACTCGTTTGGTCAATATGTGACAGTGGACTATGTTACTGTGCAAAAGTTGAGGTTGGTGTTTACGAGGTTCTATGTAAATGTTACTATGAATAATCCCCTCCCTAAATTTGTGATGTTAAAATCCAAATAGGGTAGCTGGAATCAAGCCATTATTTATGAAAATGCCACTCTCCACTACCAAAAGTGTGGTAAAAAGGGTCATATTGTGGCAGATTGCAAGGTAACCCCTTAGATTGAGGACCTAAGTCCTGAGGTACTCCCATCATTGTCTCTGAATGATTCTAGTATTTTGGTTGATCATTTGGGTGGGACGGAGTTGAAGAAGGAAGCTCATGGTTACCCAGAAGGGGAACTCCCTCTCGCAACAGGTGATGTGATTAACCTTAAATCTATGGAGAAAAAAGGGGAAGGCAAGGACAAGGAGGTCTAGAAGGAGACTACTTTGGAGGAAGGAGAATTTGATTCGGTCCTGGAGGACATATCTAACTCCTTCAAGGAAATCCAAGGGAAGAGAAAAAAAAGGAAGAATACAGTGAGAAGAGTAAGGTCCCTTGGTCTGGTAGGAAGAAGAAGGAAGGAGAAGCGGGAGAAGAGTGTAGTTTAGGTGACTGGGGGAGATGAGGGCTGATTTTTGTTCCCCTTCCCAAAGTGGGGTGTTAAAGGCTATGGAGAAGATGTGGTCGGCCCCTTCATTGCCTTTGAATAGTCTCCTAGATTAGTTAGAACCAAAGAGGAAAACTAGAGGGGGAAAGAAGGCGGATGTGGGTAATGAAGCCAAAGTCAGTTGACCCATGATGAGATCAGTGAGAGCAAAAGAAGAAGCAAGGGAAATTTCCAGTGGGCGGAAATTAACCTTAGAAGACTCTCAAAAAAGTAAAAGATGAAGTTCCTCTCTTGGCACCTAAGGGGCATGAATAGCCCTCAGAAACATTATTCTCTGAAGAAGTATATCTTAGATTTTAAATTTGATGTGGTTCTAATCTAGGAGGTTAAGATGACATATCAAAACTTTGCTCTTCTTGTGGAAAAAATATGGCCTGGTGTAACCTTTCACTATAGTGAAGTTGTTGGGGCCTCTGTTGGGGTGGCTACTCTCTGAACCCATGTAAGTTATCTGGGAACGCTGTGGATTTTTCTCATAACTTCCTTGTTGTTTTGTTTAGTTGGAACAATGTCTCTAGGTACATGTATAATATCTATGCTCCTAATGTTAGAAGTGACCGGGGTAGGATTTGGGGAGAAATTACTGACCTCATATCAACTGATCAAAGATACCCCATAATGTTTGTGGGTGATTTTAATTCCCCCATGTTTCTCTCTAAGAAAATGGGAGGCACCCAAGATTATTAAGAAATTATGCAAGAGCTGAAAGACTTTATGAGGAACAATGACTTGGTTGATATTGATTTGCAAGGAATGGTCTTCACTTGTTCCAACAATAGAAAGGGAAAGAAACTTAGCCAGGCAAGACTGGACATATGGATGATTTCAGGAGGTTGAGATATTGCTCTAATTGTCAGCCTTTCTCATCTCACTAGGACGATTTCTGAACATTCCTATTTGATTTTTAATTGGGAGGAGAAGAATGGATGTGGCCCATGACCTTTGCATTATGAGGCAATGTGGCACTCCCACCCTGAATTTTTGGAATGTATAAAAATATGGTGGAACACTCCTATTTGGGGGACGACCATGTTTAGAATTTCTAAAAAAGTATACTTAATTAAGGAGGCCCAAAGGTGGAGCAAGACCAGGTTCAGAAACATTTTTCAAAGCAAGAAAGAAATAGAGGAAAATCTTAAGCACTTCCAAGAGGATATGGCCAGGGGAGTCTCCTCCTGGAATGATCATTGTGAAGAGGAAGGTTGGCGAAAGAAATGGAAAGAAAATCAAAAGAGGGAGGAAATCTTCTGGAAGCAAAGGTCTAGAGTTCAATGTCTCAAGGAAGGTGATAGGAATTTGGCTTTTTTCCATAGGTCTGCTTCAATTTATAAAAGGAGGAATACCATCAAATCCTTAAATATTGGTGGGAATCAAATGCTAATAGAGGAATAAGACATTGGTATAGGTTTGTTGTTGAGTTCTTTCAAGACACTTTCAAATGCCCAGTTTGGGGGGTTATGGATGTTATTTCAAATAGACTCCTGGAGGCTATCTCAACTATAATTAGTGCGGAAGGAAATGGAGTATTGTTGTCTCAAGTCTTAGAGGAGGAGGTCAAAAATTTTGTGTTCTCCATGGGAGCTTATAAATCTCCAGTCCCATATGGCTTTCCTCTGGCTTTCTTCCAACAATTCTAGGAGATTATCAAGTATGATCTAATTCAGGCAACCCGTGATTTTGTTCGAACTGGAAATATCCTGAAAAAACTTAATAACACCTATATTGTTCTGGTACCTAAAGTTCAGGACCCTCAGAGTATGGGAGACTTCCTGCCCATAAGCCTATGCAATACTATCTACAAAATTCTTTCCAAAATCATTGCCAATAGAAATAAACCTCTTCTTGGAAAAATCATAAATCCTAACTAGAAGGGATTTGTGCTGGGTTGACAAATTTTGGATGCGGTGATTACCTCCCATGAGATCATTCATTCTATGGATAGAGGCAAAAATGTTGGAATGGCGCTAAAATTTGACATATCTAAGGCGTACGATAAGGTTTTTTGGGACTTCTTGGATAGGGGTTAAGAAAATTTGGGTTTTAGGAAAGATTCATTAAAATCATAAAGGTAGCGGTGGAAACGCTTGACTTTTCTGTGTTGGTCAATGGCTCACCCTGGGGGTATTTTAAGTTTGAAAGGGGATTGAGACAAGGGGACCCTCTCTTTCCATACCTCTTCTTTTTGGTGGTGAAGGTGTTGTCTTGGAACCTTCTGAAGTTGGAAGGAATTGGATCCATTGTTGGTTTTAAACTAGCCTCCACCCTTCCTCTTGAAGTTATCAAGTAGTTTGTGGATGATAGGTTCCTTTTTTAAAAAGCCTTTATTAGGGAAGCTAGGGAGTGGAAACTTCTTCTAAATTCCTATGTGGTGACTTTAGGTCAAGTGATCAACTACTGTAAAAGTAAAATTTATTTCCTCAATACTGAACAAAGAACCCAACAAAAGATTGTGGAATGTCTTGGATGCATGGGGGTTGAGCTTCCGAACACCTATCTTTGGCTCCCGCTCACGGTTAAGGAGGTCTCAGACCAGTTTTGGAACACCATTCTAGAGAAATTGCAGAAAAGAGTTGACGGATGGAAGGGGAAAGTTTCCAGCAATGCAGGGAAACTATAATTGTTGTCTGCGACCCTTCAAGGTATACCTATTTACTTCTTTTCTCTATTTAAAATCACTGACAGAATGGTGGAGAAGCTTCAGAAAATTTAGAGAAATTTTTTGTGGATGGGGGTGGAGGAAAAAGCCATGTGATGTCCCCAAATTAGCAGGTTCTGGGAGCCTGATTATAGTAAGCTCATCATTGTGACCCTCATAAGTTGACAGTATTTTTTGGGGGTCTCAATGGATAGATTGACCATTTTTTCTAAGTTTGGAATTACTATTTATAGTAATTTAGTCTGGGCCAGTTACTATTTTTGGCAGTGCAGTGGGTGGCCAAGTCGATCAACCTTTACCAAGAGTGAATGCAGGTTTTGTTACATGAGTCCATATTTGTTAATTAATTGATGATTAATTAATAACTATATGTTATTAATTAATAATAAAGCCATACTATTATAATAATACTTTATTATTATAATATTTTAGAAGTTGCTATCTCAGAGAATGGTTAACTGTTATATCTTTTTGGAAACTATGGCTAAAGAAGGATTATAAATATGGATTCATTCTTGGAGCTGATCATCAAATATTTTATGTAAAATTTGTACTGGGAATTGTTCCTGATTGTTTCATCTCTACCCTTACTGAATTATAAGGGTCAAATTAGCTTTGGCAGACTGATTCTTCTAAAGCTAATCTACAATTGGTTGTTGTTGTATAACCAATTGTAACTCCTTCGTACTGTGGACTTGCGTCTTGGAAGGAGTTACATTCTAGGAACTGAATTCTATATTGAACTATGACCTACACAAGAGGTCATTTTTGTTGCAACAAAAAAGAGGTTGATAGCTGGGTGTCTCTACCCTATCCACACATGGTAATTGATAATATGTATTTAGCACAATAGTATGCACTTTGGCATCGGAGGTGATAGCTGGCCGTAAGTCTGAAACATCAGCCGCAACCTGTGAGCCGCGTGACCACTGAGCTGCATGGCATTACTCCTTAGCCACGGGTAAGGGTCTAAGCATTTATGATAAATCTACAGTGGTGTTAGCCAATGCTGAAGCTGTCATGTGGAGGATAAGAAGGCACGTGGACCAATCTTTCCATTTGTTGGTTGACGGGGATGCAGAACAATGTTGTCGTTGTTTCTAGTTAACAATAAATGTTAAACGATATGTTAAGCTTGTAACTATACAATAATTCAAATTTTTTTGGTCTTAGAAATTGAATTACACTTCTATAAATTTGAAAATACCAAAATCAATTGTTTAATTGTAACACTCTATATATATGAAGAACTTTGGTTATAAAGACAAGATATTATATACGCATTTACAAAATCCTTTTGCAAATTAGTTGGGGAAATATCATAATATCAATCTAACCTAGAGATTGCAGTTGAAATTCCTAAAGATCTAGTTTGGATCATTACACAGAATGAACTTGGTCAGCTGGGATACGGTTTGTCAACCTAAGCTTTTGGGTAGGCTGGGAGTGAGGAAAATGAAAGATCTAAATAAGGATTTGGTAACCAAAATTGGTTGGCAGCTGTTTAGGGGGACAACTGGCTAGATCAGAATTATGAAGGCCAAAGATTTTAATGACTCCGCCCATTTCCCGTATTGTCAAAATTTTCATTCTAGCTCTAAAATTTTGAATTTTATTGCCAAATGTAAGGGAACTCTGTTTAGGGGGTTGAAATGGATGCTTGGTAATAGTTTTCAGATTAATTTCTAGGAGGACTGGTGGGTTAGTGATAAACCTTTGGGTCAAGACAAATATGGTCTCATTAGGGATAGACTGGTCTCTCACTTTGGAAGTAAAGCTAAAGATTACATATCTCAAGATAGGAAATGGAAAATTTTGGCGGAAGCTTTTTTTTATCAGGATCAGGTTCCTCTTTATGTCAAAGAGATTCAGAATATTTGGAAGGTATTAGGATCCCCCTCTCTTAGATAGATGATAAGGCTATCTAGTGTCATAACTTGTCATGGGAGGTCATGGTGAAATCCGCTTATTTAGCCAATTTAAAGAAGGTGGCAGATAAGAAAATTCGGGGAAAGGTGTGGATCCCTCAATTGATCCCTAAAATCAATTTCTTCTGGTGGACAGAGTTGCATGGTAAGATACTCACACTGGATAACCTCCAGAAGTGGGGAGTTCAGCTGGTCAATAGATGTGTTATGTATAAAAATTAGGAAGAGACCATTAACCATCTCCTAATTCATTGTCCCTATGCATCCATGGTGTGGTCCAAAATGATGAGAAAAATGTAGCTAGATTAGGTTTTTATGGAGAATGTTGACCAATTTGTTATCAACTTGGGCCATTTTGGGGTGCACTTGCTAATTAGTCTCCTATGGAGAATGTTACCCCTGCATTTTTGTTGGATTCTATAGAAAGAAATAAATAATAGGGTGTTTAGGGGGAGGAAACGGATATTGAGGGGATGGTGAGATTGGTTGTTAATCTGCTAAAGGAAAACCTGGTGAATTGCCAGTGGAAAATTCCTCAATCCCCACTAAGGATTTAGATTGTAGATTGGTTCAGGTTTGGTAGCTCCCTACCTCCTTCTTTTATTTTGATATCTCCAAGGTGGTTACGAGGAGAAATACTAAGTGGGCCCCCCAGAGGAGAATTACACCAAGCTAGATTTAGATGGGGTTGCCTCTAATGGGATTGTTGTGGGTGGAGGTATTATCAAAGACCACCTTGGGAAGATGATTATTGCTTTTGCGGTTCATCATGGGAGGGGTTCTAACAATGTGGTAGAAATCTCAGCCTTATTTTGGGGCCTGAAGGTGGCAGTTTCCATGGGAATTAAAAATATGATTATCGAGGGAGACTCAAAAATTGTGATAGAGATGGTCAAGGGAAACTACAAGGCTAGCTGGAATATGTCCAATCTACTATAGTGCATCTGGTTTTTTCTCCCAAGGCTGGATGAATTCAAGTTGCAACATATTTATAGAGAGGGAAATGTGGTTGCAAACGTGCTGGCTGCCATAGGTCTTACTATGCAAGGAACTAAGTGCTAGAGAAATTTGAATTCATTGATGAAGAAAATAGTTTTTCTCATTGAGAATGAAATAAAAAATGGTATTAAATGATGAGGTACATGGATGATGTTGATTGGAGGAGAAAGGTGGCTTGTATTTTTATGAGACGCAATGCAAATTCAAATTTCAAAAGTGAAATGGGAAAGAAAATTAATTTTAGTATATTGCTGATAAGATGGGCTTTTATTGCTTATTTGGATGAAAGTATAAGCACTTTAAAAAAAATACTAAATTGGGGATTGGCATGAGTCTTGGGAACCTTGATAAGATGATCAGGCTTTGTTGGCATTTTAAATCCAAGATATGCAATCATTTCATTTCATGGGCCTACATTGCTTTCATTTCGGACTGCCATGTGAATAGTACCTACTATGAGGTGAATTTACAACTCGTAATTAAAGCATCTGGTTTTACTCCTAAGTGGATTTATTTCTTCTCCTACACTATTTTTCTTTGCTAGGTGTTCTACGTTGGCTTTGTTTTCTAGGTTTGGGTGAAGGCTGGTCTGTGTGGTGGCAGAATGGGTGGGATGTCTCTGGAGCCTCAAGAAGAGAAATTTTTTTAGCACAGTTCTGAAATGGGTGGCGATATGGTCTGGGTGGAGCCGTCCAAAATTGAAGATGGGTTTCTCAAAAACCCATTTGTGGTTATGTACTTGAAGGAGGGAGGATTTTACCCTTACATGGAAGCCATGGAGGGTACTGATTAGCTAATTTTGATGCAGCTAGTTAATTCTTGGGATGATCACAAGGTTACCATAAACGGGATAACCTTTGAAATCAATGAATAGTTTATTTCCCAAGCAACATGGATCTCCATTGAAGGAATAAAGTAGAAGAAGGTATTGAAAAGAAGACACAATACTAGCATCAAAATATTTTTCAAGAAATCCAAGATTCGGTCCAGATTCGTGGGGGCTTCAAACAGGATGTGCTACCTGATCCTTGGAATGAGGTATGCCTAATTTTGATGAAATAAATTACTCTTGAAGGTGGTTTTGGAACCTATTATAACTACCACTTTCCTCTGCTTAACCATGTTTGCTACAATGATACTATTTCCTTTCCTTTTTTCTTGTTGCACTCGCTTGAGGCTTCACTAATGGATGTGAGAGATAAGAAAAAATCCAGGAAAAATTACTACATTCTCCAAAAAGGTCTTATTCTTTGTCTTTATAATTTCCACCTTTCTTTGTGCCCTCCTAGAATTGTCACTCTGTAGGATATTAATACCCCCTTTGCTAATGTTCCTAAAGAGTTAATGGCTTCACAATCTCAACCTACCTTGTCCTCCAAAATGCACACTCCCGCACGTAATGAACCCAAGAAAGACAAAGTGGTTCCGGTGGGAGGAACTCAAATCAACATTGATTCAGAGGAGGAAGAAGATGAAAATGACAATAGGAGGAGGTCCCATAGAATTGCCTCCAACACTTGGTTTAAACAGAAAGTAGTCAAGAAAAGATATCTGGAGGAGGAAGAAGAAGAGGGGGATTCAAAGGAGGAAGAAGGGAGGAAGAAAGGAAGTAGCAAGGAAAAAAAGAAAGGGAAAAAAATAAAAAAGGATGAGGACAGCTCTGACAGTGATAGAGGCAAAGTCACCCCACCTAAGGAGGGAACTGAGATAATCCATGAGTCTTCCCAAATTTTGGCAAGTTTTTAACTACCCACGGTGGATCTATCCAAAAAGAATTTGTTTGAAGAAAAGAATTTAGAGTCACCACTTACTGCTACCTCACCTTCTGGCCTACAAGTGGACTCTGATACTAAGAAGGAAACTAGGGGTAATAAGGAGGATACCCTGGAAGAGAGTAAGGTGGAGGCTAAGGATAAGGTAGAAGTTGAAGGAGACCTACACCAAATGTAGTAAGAAATTAAGTGGCTACATGCCTCATTTCAGAACTTAGTCTCCAAAAAGGACCTTCAAGAAGTGAAGGAGGAAATCTGAGATCTGGGTGAGAGCTTCAATAGAATTGTGGAGTTCACTGTCAAATTTATGCATTTGACAGCTACGAATCTTTAGCTACTACACATTGAGAACTCGAAGACCCCTGTGGAGGAAAAGAACGACGGGAAGCTCTTCCAATTCCTTGTGGAGGACTGGCTGAAGCTGATGCTTAATGGAGGGGGTAAAAATCCCAAGTAGTTTTTCTGTTCTTTTTTGATGATTTTGTCTGATAGCTATTTCCGGTGGTTGGCCATTTTGGGCTTGTCTATTTCTTTGTTTAACTTTTTTGGCCGTAAAATTTCTACTTGCTTTCTTTCTTATGATATTTTGTTTAAAAACATTGTTTATACTGACATTCACAGACTGGTTACCAACTTTGTAGTGAAGTTGGGGTCTGTTGGTGTTAACAGGCTGGTTACCAACTTCATGTTGAAGTTGGGGCATGTGGTTTCTAGTTTCTGGTTTTTTATTTTCAAAAAAGGGATTGGCTGAGAGAGTGCTGACATTGGTTATGTGTTGGTAGTCTGGCACTTCTCGTGCTGGATTTGTTTTCTTGTTGGGTCGTCCCCCTCGTTCTGGCTGCTTTTTTAATCAAAAATAATTATAGTGCTCATAATCAATCTTAGTGATGGAAAACATTAGGTTAAGGATAAAGGTTTGCAACATATTTAAATGATAAAAGTTTGATAAAAGGTCATAAAATGAGTCAAAATATGGACTCATCATCGCTCATCACGTCATCTAATTTATCCTCAAATGTAAATGATTTATTTTATTGTATTTTAGAATTAGAGTTATACATAATCTTGACACCATTTCCTTTGTTCTATTTACTAGATTCTTTTTTGTTAAATTCACACTAAGTGTTTCTATTTTGAATGCAACCCTTAGAGATCAAGGATTTTTTTACCTCAAAGCTCATATCTCATCTTTGTATCATAAGCGTTGCAATACAAAACCATGCACATTGATTCATTCGGCCTCGTATATGGAAGAATCTTGTTTGATACCCTAGTAAAACTAGCATTAAAATAATTCATTACCTCATTTGGTCCATTAGTAATACTAGTAAATCCATTTATGTAAAATATATTCAATTTTATTAACGTGTTATTCTCTTAACATTCTTTTGAGCCCATCCCATGAATTCATGCTCACATCGGGCATATTTCTATATCAATCCCTAGCTTTATCAATTAGAGATTGCATGAACAAACTCATTACCACATCTTCATCCTCTACTTCAAAGTCATCCATAAGATTCAAAATTTCTTTCAAGTGATCTTCACTAGATAATGCATTATTTCCTAAAAATTTAATCAATGGATCTCTAATATCATTTAAGACTAGAATTGGGTAACTAAAGATGGTATTGAAATCTAGCTTTCTATACCTGTCAAGATTCAAGCCAAGAGAACTTATTCTTTTTGAAGAGATCTAAATATAAGGAAAATCAAGCTATAGCAAGGTTTTCTTCAATTATGTTTTCATGATTTATTTGTGTATGATTCATCATGTTTTTTTTATTTTAGCAGCATAATGAGGGTCTGGGCCCTTATACAACCACAAACCTAAGGGATGAAGAGATCAACAACACATTAAAAAGGGTGTTGGTTGTTACAAGTCATGGCAACAAAGGGCACACCAATCCTTAACCAGAAATAACCATACACCATAATGAGCCCTTGAAAAATATCAACAAATAATTGGCCACCAAAAAAAGAAAGACCATTGTCCTTACTAGCTAAAATGGGCAATCCAAACAAACACAAAAAAATTAACATACTGGGGTTGACAACTTCAATCGTAGACCAGCCCTAAAGTGAAAAAAACTCAACACAAGAATCTAGAGTAGGCACCATCTACAAAAATATTTTCTAGATACCCCACAATGAGCTAGAGCATTACAGACTCAACAACCAAAAAAATCTTGGGAGTAACCTTCACAAAGAGTATGTCAATACCATGATTGGTCACACCTCTGGTCACCACAAAAGCATTATTTCCACTAGCTTGAAAGCTCTAAAACAAAAGGCCATAAAAGGCCTCAACACAAGTGCCAGTGAATATTTCTTCAAATAATTTCCCAGGCTTTCCCCCAAAGAAATGTTGACCAAGTCAGCAATTGACGCCCAGAAATAAAAACCCCAAATCAGCTTTGTCAGCAAAAGAAAGCACAACCCATGCTACAAGTAGCCATAAAAAACCAAGATTCTTATACCTCCACACTTGTAGAATTTAAAAAGGCATGGAAAAAATGAAATAGGA
>MU223768.1:2009047-2023582 GCA_018584345.1 Thuja plicata
AGCATTTGCATTATCATTTAGTATCATGTTTAGGAGTATTTTCTAATTTTCTTTCATGATCTTGGAGCATTTCTAAGCATTTTAAGCATTCTAGCTAGATTTGAGCATTGAAATTCATATATATCTCATTCTAGGATTGTCTTTGAGAGAGATTAAGCCTGAGAGCTCTCTTAACAAAGCTTGGATAGAGAACCATGAGATGATATAGATTTAGATTCAATTTTTTAGATTAGTTTTGTATTATCTTCCATAGAATTGTTGTCTTTTATCTTAATTTCATGAAGGTGTATTTTCTTACACACAGCACTACAACAATCTTCTATGTATTCTGAAAGCTTCAACTTCACTATCTACATTATCAACATATGATAAATATAGCTCTGCTGCTTTAACACTCTGCTCTACTTTTCTAATCTCTGGCTTTCGCAACTCTTCTTATCACAAATGACCTTCTATAAGTACATACACCAAGTATGAGATCATGGGACTTGTAGGACAACTCTTCTTAACATCCTTGTCGGCTCTACTAAGCGCGCAAGCATAATTATAACCGCGCAAGTAATAAAAAAATAGACGCGTCGCTTTACTGAGTCAGCTTCATTAATTTAACCATAACTTTATAATCTTCTTGAAACACATTTGGCACGTTTAGATTAATATCAACAAATCATAACTCATCATGAATATACACACGCATATCCTGAAGATAGGCGCAACTCAATCAACACATTACATACATCGGCCTTAAACTGTTATTCCTCCAGAACTGTAAACGTCACTAACAAAATTACATATCTTAACTGAAACTTCATATCTGGGTCTGCGTGTATGAACATAGCATAGTAAACATGTCAACAACATGTATCTATCCACACAGGTCTTCATGTCATCATATTGATAAGTACATACAAAAGTACTACTGTGTATTATATGTTGTCATCAATGACAAACATACAATCAATCAACTGTTCAGAATCAAATCTCCAACAAGTACCTGTTACAAGAACGAAGCAGAAAGGAGGAAAAAGTAGAACTCAGAAGCTCAGAGAAACTCGAAAAGAGTAGAGCAAAATTATATTATGAATTAATGAACAATAATTACAAAGTTCAACCTTAAAAGGTAAACAAAACTCTAAAAGGAAAAAAGCTAGGTTGCACATTAATAATTAATAAAAGAATTAATTATTAATGCACCTAAGAGAAAGATTAAGCACTAAAGAGTAATAAAACAACTTAACTAATTAACTCAACATGATTTAATTAATAAGAAACAAATAATGATTGCTCTAACACCCTGGCCCTTAAATCAGACTCTGTCAGGTGTCACCATGGCATAATGCCTTAAGCATTAAAAACCTTCATCTTTCCCCTTCAGGCTTCACAATGACCGTAGATCCTTTTGAAACTTGATCTGTCTTTAACTCATTTCCCTTTGCACAGACATGGTCCCTCCATCCACCATGTGTCACCTAGGTGTGTTGCCTTGATCGTTAAAAAACTTCATCTTGCACATTGAGGCTTCACGCAAGCCCTTCGATCATGATTAACCTTTACTTCAACCTTTAACTTGTCTCTGATTCTAAGTTCATCATTCCTTCGTATCTCCAAGTCGCTGGATCATTTCTTTAACTATGATCACTTATGGAGATCACACATAGACCGCAAGATCTATCTATCCTCTGAATACGTGGCAACATCTAGTTAAATCTCAAAGCACAAAACTTAACCCAGGCGCTATCACGAGATTCAACAACTGTGTAAATCATCAAGACTTGGCAAGTTAAGCTTTACCCTGGTTTGATTCCGAGATTGCGCGCAAACCCTCAATCTTGATCTTGATCCAGCACTTAGATCCCTCCTTGGGAAACCTGACTTGTCTTTAAAACTAATCGTGCTTGACTCTGAGTCTATCTAGAGATTTAGAGATAATGTAGTCTCTGAATCGCTAAACAAATTCTTTACCTTGAGTAAGATTCAGAGATCACCCGCAAACCACAAGATCATGTCTTAATCAATGATCAATGTTGAATCTCTGAATCATCTTGTACTTGCTCATTTCTTTTCGAGATCGCACACCAGTCCTATATCTTGATCTGCATCAATGGTTCATGCCTAATCTCATAATAAACTTAACTTGACTCAGCCTTGATCACAAGTTCATTATGAGATTACGAGATAACTAGATCGCCAAGTCCCTGAAAGAAAACCTCGACCATGGGTTCATCAAGAGATCTAGTGCAATCCACACAATCATGACCTAAATAGAACTCAATCAATGACACTCACTAAATCTCCCAATGTTTGAGCTGACCTCATCTTTATCCAGCGATCACGCACCAACCACATGATGTAAAATGGATCTATGACCTGCGCTTAATCTCCAAATACATAAAGCATATTCCTTTCCATTCAAAGATCAGGAGATAAAGGGCTTCGCCAGATAAAAGAATATTCCTTGGACACACACATGATGCAAAAAGACTTAAGTGGCTCGAAAAAGGTAACTTCAAATTAGAAACTATCATGAAGGGTCTAGGGTTTATCAAGAATTTGACCAGGGATATAGGGTTTTCCACCAACGGCTAGAAAATTGAAAGTAGGGGTTAAGGAAAAAACAAGACCTAGTAGAGTTATCACAATCCAGATCAGGAAATCATTAATCTTTTAAGAGTGCTAACATAAACTACCACCAAAAAGGGTAGTTAACTAAATCCACAGTGAAATCTGTCACAAAACAATTCCCTTTCTAAAAAAACCCCAAATCAATAGAGGTGGACCACTTCTCTAAAGTAGATAACATCCACTACAAATGGCTCAAGAAAGACAACCAGGACAGAATTAAATACTACCTCCTTACAGAGCCACATCCAGTACTAAAATAACTCCAAAACACTCTACAAAGAAACAATGTGAAAGCCTTCATTTGCAACATAATAGACGGTTGCATGTACTCTCCCATAATCTTCCTAATCACTCTATACACCCCCTCTGCATCATCATTTGAATTCCTCCCAACCCACCACTCCCTTTCCCGTTCACTTGCTCTATTTATTTTTCTATTAAAATTTTGAACCTTGGTTGTAAGCTCTATAGGCAAGAAGCAATTGAAATTTTTTAGTTATAATTGTATGATTCATCATCTTATAGCATTGACACTTTGAGGAATTAGCCTAAGAGAATTGTATCATCAATCAAAGGTATCATCATTTCATTTAAGCATTCACTTACTATATTTTAGCTCTACCATATCAAGGGTAAGCTCTCCAATCAACGTTGTTGTAGGGTTGATTCCAACCTTGGATTTGACCTAGAAAATTCCCTATATATATCTTAACACCATTTTCCTCTCCTTGTGTGCATTTATGTACTCAGAAACATGTTCCAAGCTCAATTCAAATGTATAAGAGCATAGTACAAAAAGACACAGAGACAACCAATAAAATTTTGGTAGAAAAGACACAAACTAGGGCACCTAGAACCATAGTCCCCAAGGACTAGGGCTAGAAGAACCATAGTCTAGGTGGTTTGACCTAAAAATTGTCTAGAAGATAGTCTAGAGGGTCCTAGGACTAATTCAACACATTTTTTGCACCCAAGACACCTGTGAGGACTATGGAAGCTAACTCTAGTGTCCAACCATTTTGAGATCAAATTTCAAACACAAGCATGTTATTTTTAGTTTTATACATCTCAGTTGAGTTTCAAATTTATATTTATCTATCTATGTTGATTATTGCCAATTTTGCACTATTTAGCCTAGTTCTTGCATTCTCAAATTCTAATCAAAACAAAATAAATTCAATCACAAGAGGGACAATCAAAATTCAAGTCCCCAACTCTCCTATGAGTTTGAATTTAGGCTTGATTGGTTCTCCTCTAATGTAATGGTTTTTGGAAATAATTTCTAGTTCTCATTCTTAGGCAAAAAATCCAATTTTCTCCATCACTAGAAGTTTATAAGTGGGTTCACTCAAATCACCTTCTCACTCAATGATAGTTTGGAAAAGGAATAAAAAATTCAATGGAAAATAAGGCTAAGAGAACCTTTGAATAAATCAAAACATCCATTGTAAGTTCTCATGTGCTTTCAAGCCGAAAATACACACAACCCTCCAAAATATAGTCTTCCATCTCAGAGAACTCCTACATGAAAATCCTAACTTATAAAAGAGCATATGATGATGAGAGGCTCATTATCTTTATGACTCTCTATTCAAGAATGTTGATTTGAGATATCCAAAGTTGGACAAGTGATCATTTTCTCTTGTGAAAGCAGTGAATAATTCTAGACATTACATATTGAGAAGCAAAGTCATCACTGTTGTCTTGGATCCAATTTTGAAATCCATGATAATAAAAAATGAGTTGGGTGAGAGGTATGGAAAATGGAAGGATATTTTGCAAGAGTTTTACTTTTATATCTAACCAATGAGACTTGTGCATGGGTAGGGCCTTTCCAAAGTATTGGCTAGAGTGTATAAACATCTCTTGTCAAAAATATACCTTGCAAGAAATCACTACTAACGAATGACATAAAGATACAGTTTTATTGTCTCCTCCATAGCTAGTTCCCTGATGGTATAAAACTCTCTTAGAGAAGATCCTTAAAAATTAGGAGTATCTCCTATATGATTTAGAATGACCAACTCTATAAGCATAATTATGAATAATTGTACTTGAGATGTCTAGATAATAATGATGCTCTCAAAATCTTGCAATATCTTCATGACAAGTATGGGACCAGCCATATATCTGTAGAATACATGACACATTAGATACTAAGATATATCTATTATAAGCCAATTTTATTCAAGGATATGCATGAGCACACACAAGCATGTCATGCATTCCAAACAAATGCTATTAAAGAAATAAATGTTACAATTCCTTTTTAACTGGTTTATGAGGTACATTCATTCACTTAATGAGGATTATATTTCATTGGAATGATCAATCCTCCCTCCTTTTTAGGGCACATCTATACACTCACTTCAATTGATTACTATACTCAATGGATGGAAGTAGGTAGCATGAACAATTGCACAATGGACGTTCTCATCAAGTTTCTTGATGAGCAACATTGTAATAACATTTGGCATTCCTTTCTCTCTAGTATGTGAAAATGATCCCTCTTTCTCCTCTAAAAAATTTCTAAAATGTGATTTTGAAAAAAAGGCAAAGATCGAGTTTTCTTCCAATTATTATCCATAGGGTAATGGGTTGGCAAAGTCTACAAAAGAAATTGATAATGGTCATAAATTGTTTGTTAGAAAAGAACTCCAAAGCCTGGCTCTCCTAATTAAAGTTTTTCTTATGGACATATAGAGTTAGAGTCAACAATTCTCTAGTTACCTTCCCATATCAACTTGTATATGGTTTTGACACTATTTTTTATATGAAACTTAGAGTTCCCATTTTTAAATTCATGGAAGTTTTATGTAGGAGGTGTCAATAAGATATATACATGACTCATGAACTTGTTAGATCTAGAATAAAAATAGTAAATTACTTGGATAATATATTAAAATATCATTTTGTAGTCAATAAATGGTTTATCAAAAGGGCATAAGTCAAAAGTCTTAGTATCTCTAATTTGGTCTTGATAAGAGAAAAATATAAAGAAAAATTTGGTAGCCATACAAAATTTGAACATTTATGTAATGAAAGAAAAATGGGATGTGAGGGCATGTTCAATAGGATGCATGGAAAAACTAGGATTCTCACACTTATATCATTTCATACATTCGAAGGAAGATGATACACTAGGATCAAGGACGATCAAGCACTGAGTGGATGCGGTGATCCTTTCATGTTATGGAAGATGACTATGCAAATGAAAGTGGAAAATACTTTCACCTTTCCATATTGAAATTCCTGTTGGTGACCTGTATTATTTAGCTGTGCAACACTCAACAGATTATACTTTAATCCTTCAACCAAATATACGTCATCACATCTTGTGTTATCCAGTAGAATTATAGAACCTTTTCCTTTCACAGGATATGAAGCATCATTACCAAATCTAACAAATGCTCCATCATGCTTTTCCAAGGAAGTAAACTTAAGTGTGTCACCAATCATGTGATGTAAACAACCACTATCTATAATCCATGTTTCTTACTTATTTGTGATATTAGGGCTCTTGGTTCTTCTTCATCAGAATCATCTTTAATAGCAACATAAACAACTTATTTTCCATCATCACTATCAAAAGAATCATCATCACTTAGTCCTTCACTAGCAATATGAAAAGATTTCTTACCTTTGTTTTTGTAGTCTCTGTATCTCATGAGTCTTTTTTCTCTTTTGTCCTTATCTCTATTATCTTTATTTTCCTCCTTATCTTTATCTGGACAGTTAGATGCAAAGTGACCAATTTTATCACAATTAAAACATTTCAAGGGTAACTTACCTTGGTATTTGCCTTTGTCTCTTTGTAGCCTTCTAGCCAAAAAAGCTTCAAATTCTCTTTCATTCTTATCACATTCAGTAAATAAATCTTTAAGACCTTTAATACAACTATAAAATTTCTCTCTAGCACTGCTCAAATATCCATCTCTGGGTGCAGATTCCCTAGCTTTTCCAATCTTTAAAGTAGACTTAAATGCAGAATCAATCTTAAATGTAGTAGACAAACTATTGTCAAAATCATTTAACTCAAATGTAGTTAACTTACCAATAGTAGCATCCAGTGAAACATTCATCTGGGGTATATATATCTTAGCTCTTGTATAACAGATACCCGAAAAACATAACTCAGTAGTAGGGTTCTCGACATCTTGCTTGTAACATCATCCTCTGTTATGATCCCACCAGCTCCTTTGATAGAATTAATAGTCTCCTTAAGTCTTGCACTATACTATATTATGTTCTCTCCTTCCTTCATCCTCATAGAGTTAAATTTTCCACTCAAACTTTCTACTTTAGCCTTCTGAACATGTTGATCTTCACTATAGGTCAAAATAAGCTTATCCCACATTTCTTTCTAAGTAGTGCAACCATCAAGTTCATCATATTCCTGGTCGGTAAATGTAGAAGCAATCTCAATCATTACTTGTGTGTGTCCTTGTTTATGTCTTTACTCATTGATAGTCAAAGGTGTGGTAGTTGGTGCTACATATTCATTATCAAGAAAGTTAAGTGTGTATTCTCCTACTCTAGACACATGCAACCTCATTCTACTTTTCCATGTAGAGAAATGATCCCTATTCATCTTTGGTGCTTCCATAGATTATAAATCTTTAGATCTCGACTCAAGTCCTTTTAAACTTATCTCTTCAGAGTAACTAGCTCTGATACCAATTGTTGGTCCATTGAGAGGGGGGGTGAATCAGACAAATCAAACTTTAACACTTAAAACTAAACTCTCTGATTCACTTGGTAATACTGAATCATGCAGTAAATAACCAATTCACCAATCAAATTAATAACTTAAACAAAAATACATCTCATATATGTAAATCAATCATTTAAACTTAACAACGTCAGATTTACTCATGATATAACTCTAGATTTAACTATGTTGACACTAGATTTAACGAGGAAATCCAATTTGAGAAAAACCTCTGTGGGAATTGTAACCCACAATAAAAATGCACCCTTCTAAAGTACGCTCGGTTAAGAACTTATCATGTTAAAGATTACAAACACATTTGCTAAATGTGAGCCTGTTAGGGGATTTACCTCAGATATGTTAAGATCTTCACCCTGTTAGGAGTGACCTTGTTAGAGGTCTTTAAACACTCTTTTGGAATGTCACCTAAGTCTAGGTTTTACAAATAGGACGGTTAAATCCACTCTGTTTAGAGATTTCTCTGTTACAAATATTAATAAGCAACAGTAAACTTTGTTCTGTAAATATAGCAACTACCTTTTCTTGTGTCGGATCCTTTATGCTCAATTGAATACTGGCATCACATACTCCATTGATCTCTTTCTCAGACTGTAGATTCTTCAATCTCTGTTTCTTTGTTCTACTCGGTAAATGTTGTTCTTCAGATTCTTCTTATTCTCTGTTTAATTAGACAACCTCTATAATCTTTGTGTATTTATCATTCTTTATATAGACATACTTTTGCCTCTTAATCTCCTTAATTTGATTTTCCATTTGCGCTCAATCATTCGATGATCTTCTTCATAATTATTGACTCGGTAAACCATTTCACTTGTACCTCAGAACTTGAACTTTTTTGGGAACTCTTCACAATTCAGTTAAATCGCTTGATCTTTGCCTTAGATCTTCTCATTGAATTTCTCGTTTGTATATCTTTTAACAATCTTCATTCAATTGATTTCCTCATCTAGCTCATCATCGCTTCGCCTTAAATTCGATCTTATCATCATTTATTATCAATATCATGTACTTGGTAAAACTTGCTTTGCAACTTGGCAACTGACTTCATTCACTGCTCGGTGTCTAACTCATCTTTGGTGCTCAGTAAATGTAACCGACTCACATAACATTCTACTGATTTACTCTGTCTAGCTCAGTAAAGTAACTATTTCAGTCATAACTTTAACTCTTTGTAGTTTCTGACTTGATCAATCAATTGTACAGATTTGATAACATCAACTATATAGTAGAAAACAACTATATCATCATTGCTTCATCATTGTCTGATCTGTATTTGTCACCCATTTAACTTCTCCTCTTAAGATATGGTAACATAATAAAAATCAATTAATCAATTGCTTGACATCAATGACAAAACAATAACTGATCTAACCATTTCTACAATCATGATACTCGGTATCACTCGGTCTTCGTCATCTCCATCAGGTATTCATCAGTTGATCAATAATTTTATTTCAACATGAGGCCTACTATGAAATATTGAGAAGGAACCAGACAGAGCTCGCCAGGCCTTAAAAAAGGAATGAAGTTTATAAACAAAATTGAGACTCAACTCACCTCATTGAACATTTCAGTGATCAGAAACTCCTCTCCAGGTTATAGTTTTGTTTTCTATTTAAAAAACTATGTGCTCTGTTTTCTGTAGGATCTTGTTCTTCAATGTACTCCACAAAAAGATTGATTTGTTCAACTCCCACAACTCTGTGAGTTTCCAAATATCAATAAAAATATGGTAAAATGTTGCTTGAGAAACTTTGTTACTGCTTTAACATTGCGGTTTAGCAAAAGAAACAAGTGGCTTTAGATTATTTATAACTTACTCAGTTGAAGATAACAACCAACCAAATCTAATAGCTAAAGTTATCTTTCAGATGAATAAGCAAACTTGTTTTAGCTTGTCTGTAGAACCCAAGCTAGAATTTTCATAATCATGGCCTCTTTTACCATTCGACGTGATATGCATGTTCAGTATAATTCCCTATCATTATCAATCGCGCTCGACTACTATTAGCTAATGTTTGGCACATTTGATAATAGTTATTGTGAATGCTTCTCTATTACATATGTGCTTCCTTAGTGAACTGTACAATACAAACCCAAAAAAAAGGCAAACCAGTTAAAACTATAAACAATATCTAAAAAGCTATCAATCCACTCTACCACTGTGGTTCTATTGCCTCCTTTACAATCTTTCTATTTTATGTTTGGGTGTGATTTATTTTCAACAATTCTCTCAAAGGTCTGTGAGAATTATTTTCATAGATAATTTGGGTAATGAGGATATCTATATTAAAATTTGTGGGAGCTTTGCTCCCTAAAATTTTATTTTTCAGTCGGGAAATTGTCAGCCTGGCCAGCTCTCTTTTACTTTTTGGTCATACTTATGTTTTTAATTAGATACTATCTTTTTATCTATTTTTTTGCACTTTTATTTCTATTTTTTATCTGTTTTATTTATTTATTATCTATTTCTATTTTTTTATTGTTGTTTTTAGCAGGTTGCCCATAATATTGTCACTAGCAGGCTTACATTCTTTTTGGCACTGTCAGAATGGATTCAAAATGTAATTTTGATTTGCTTTTTTTACCCCCTCTTATCTCGTCTTCTTTCTGAGAAAAATCTAAGTTTTGTTTTCGTCTGTGTGCATTGATCTTTCACAACAAAACCATTCCTAATTCTAGATATTTACTGTACAATATGCAAAATTCATTCTTTGTTCTAATTTTCTTGCTGTTTGGTTTATTCTCAGACTGGGGCTCTTGCTAACATTGTAACTGCTTTGGAGGAGATTAGTGTGCGGAAACAACTTGAGAGACACACACCCACAATGAGTATAGGAGAAGATCCAGAACTTGATCAATTCATGGTGATTTTCTCATAAGTTTTTTAGCTTGACGATGCTTTGTATTCCAAACAAAAGCCATTACAAAGTTCACATGAAGTTATGATATATATCAAATTTACTAGTTTTAACCCATTAAGAAGCTCATATGAAGCTATGATTTATATCACATTTACCAGTTTTAACCCATTAAGAAGCTCATATGAAATGCTTTATATAAAATTTACCAGTTGCAAATTGCTTTCAACATGAGTCCTACTGTGAAATGTTGAGAAGGCACCAGGCAGAGCTCGTCAGGCCTTAAAGAAGGAATGGAGTTTATAAACAAAATTGAGACTCAACTCACCTCATTGAACATTTCAGTGATCAAAAACTCCTCTCTAGGTTATGGTTTTGTTTTCTGTTTAAAAACTATGTGCTCTATTTTCTGTAGGATCTTGTTCTTCAATGTACTCCACAGAAAGAGTGATTTGTTCAACTCTCACAACTTAGTGAGTTTCCAAATATCAGTCAAAATATGGTAAAATGTTGCTTGAGAAACTTTGTCACTGTTTTAACATTGCGGTTTAGCAGAAGAAACAAGTGTATTTAGATTATTTATAAGTTACTCAGTTGAAGATAACAACCAACCAAATCTGATAGCTAAAGTTATCTTTCATATGAATAAGCAAACTTGTTTTAGCTTGTCTGTAGAACCCAAGCCAAAATTTTCATAATCATGGCCTCTTTTACCATTTGACGTGATATGCATGTTCGGTAATTCCCATCATTATCAATCGCGCTCGACTACTATTAGCTAATGTTTGGCACATTTGATAATAGTTATTGTGATTGCTTCTCTATTACATATGTGCTTCCTTAGTGAATTGTACGATACAAAAAAAAAAAAAAGGCAAACCAGTTAAAACTATAAACAATAGCTAAAAAGCTATCAATCCACTCTACCATTGTGGTTCTACTGGCTCCTTTACTATCTTTCCATTTTATGTTTGGGTGTGGTTTATTTTCAACAATTCTCTCAAAGGTTTGTGAGAATTATTTTCTTAGATAATTTGGACAATGAGGATATCTATATTAAAATTTTCAAATCTACCTTTTTTTAAGACATTACAAAGCACATAAATTGCTATGGCAATAATTTCTACAATATTTTTCAATTGATTTGAAAGATTACAAGATTTAATCATCTTACTAAAAGATTTATTCAAAGACTTTTAGAAACCTATCAGACAACTTTACATACTAAAAGTAATTATGCAAATTTTATTTTGGAAAACTTTTTTTTTTTAATGCATATAAAACTGCATAAACTCTTGTTTTGCTCATGTGATGTGGAGAGGAATTACAATGTATTCCAACAATAATTGAAAGTCTATAAATAGACGGTACAAAAACGTGTTAGACAATGCCGCTGATATCCCTATCCTTATCCCACAGATTTCCCCGAATCTTTGTCATCTTGTGCGGGCGGTACAGTCCCCCTGGACACTTTCTTGGTTTATCAGATGTCTTCTATTATATCTCGCCACTTCAATATATCTCTTTCATTCTCAGAGATTAAAGGCACCTCTTCTCCATTAGCCTATTAGGCTAAAGTATATATATATGTATATACACCAATAGTGATTGGGTAATAGGAGTTCTTCCCTTTAGTGTGAGTGCTTTTTCACTGTTGTTTTAATAGGATAATTCTGAAAGATTCCTTCTGACAGTAGGAAAAATATAAAATACAAGTAAGCTTAAGACAGCAGGTTTTGCATTTTAAAACCAGAGGTGTGGATCGGGCAAGGATCGTCCACTGCGCTTCGTACTGGTAAGTTTTACATTACTTTGAGCTTATAATAAATTAGCTAGGCACTTACCGTTTTTTATTTAAATACGATAGTTGGTTTAAGTTATTTATTCTGGTCTTGGGATTTATTTTTTTATGATAGTTGATTTCAGTTCAGTTTTTTTGGTGCCTAAATAGATGGGTATATAGGCATCTGTTTTTTTCTCATAATAAAATGATGCAGTTTATTCGATTCAGTTCTCGATGGTATGATACTGAGGTAGACAGTTGGCCATACACTAGCGGAGGTCACATGGGATCTCTTTTCATTTGAAATATTCAATAAGTCACTTATTTCACTGCAATTAACACAGAAGCTATGAAAGAAGTTTAAGAGCCATCACTTGCTATTTCAATTATGGAATTTCAAACTTTCTCTATTTTAATAACTTTGTGACCTAGCCATTTAAGCACAATTCCATTTACAATTTGACTATCTTATATTTTTGTGAAATTATATATTTTTTATATTAAAAGTAGAAAAATTAGAGTGCTGGCCCTGTAAGTATACTTACAGCTCAAAGACAGTTCAGATGAAATTATATTAGTTGATATATGGTCCTTTTTAAAGTTTAATTGATTTGTCTTTTAAAGAAATAAAGCTAACTTTATGATTTATGTCAAAAGCATTTGCCCATTAAAAGAAAAAAGAGGCAGTCTTCTTAATTCATTAAATCTAGATGGAATTCTGGTGCATATAAGTTTGCATCCGATATTAAGAAAAAACCCTATACCGTATCAGCAAAAGTAATTCCTCGGTCAAACTAACACCCTTCATGGGTATTAACCAACCATTATAGTGTGTCAGCCTCAATAATTGGTTTTAACTTCTTACAACCTTCAAAAGAACCACCACTCTATGAAGGCCTAGTAATACTAATTAACCAATTCATTGAAGGCCAAAACAAGGGCGGAACTGGACAATAAAAATAGCAGAAACAGGGTTATAGGAAAGCAGAAATAATTGTTTGTGTCTTTGGAGAGAAGCTTAATTAGGTTGAGTAGTAACAAGGCCAACGAACCTTTCTCAAAAGCTTCAATATAGACAGCAAAATGTGTCTTCGGAGAGAACTTAATTAGGTTGAGTAGTAACAAGGCCTAATGAACCTTTCTCAAAAGCTTCAATATAGACAGCAAAATAGTCATCTCTGATATGTGGTCACATAGCCTTGGAAAAGTTGACTGGGAGACAATCAATAGTAGGATTTCTTCCATAAGCCATGGAAACAGGGGCCGCATCAAATTCCTCTGAGTGAAGAATGTGCAAGGTTATGATCTTAATTATGATTGATCTTGGTGGGTATACAATTCCCAGCAGAATCCTGAATTTCCTTCTGGATAGGATTTTCACTAGATGATCAAAGAGCAATTATTGAAATTTGATAATACTGGAGAAAGATATTTTTTATGATTAATCAGCTGTTACTCTTATGATCATTACAAAATTGTTTTTTCTAGTCAAGAACTGAAGTCACTGATTCTTGTTTATGTTTATGCCTAAAAAATGGAAGAAGAATTTAGAACCCTTGTCACCGTTCTTGTTTCAGTCTAGTTGGGCTCTAATCTATGTTCCTCTGCATCTATAGAGTTCAAATTTCCTTATGTTGTGGTCTGCAAGGGCCACAGCTTGCTGTAAGGATGCACTAGTAGAGGAAGAGGTAAGAAGAATTCTGGAGTTGAGGATTTTATTTGTTCATTAGCAGTGTCATTTCTCGTGCTCTGCCAAAGTTTAAAAATATTTCAAAGTTTAAAAATATTTTAAAATTGAAAGAAATGCCCTCTCTTCACACTGTCTCATCCTATCATCCTTCATTTATAAATATTAATTGCTGCAGCAAGCAACATTTGACATAGGATTGTGAGTTCATGCAGTCAGGCAGAAGATACAAAATGGAGACATTATGTCCTTCGTAACCAGATTATAATTTTTTTGATGATAAGATTTCGATTTCGCAGTTCAATAGATGCAATTTACATTTCAAAATCATGACGAGGAATACGTACCTCAAAAATTTCATCCTTTTAGTTTTAATGGCTAGTGCAAAACCTATTGACATTTGCCTTATCCATTTTATGCTTTTAAATCAGCATGCTGGACTGTCTTGAGATTTTAAACACTTCACTTCATGTGCATTTCCTATAATATATTTCTGGTGTCCTTCAAGCAAAAGGGGTCTGCTGATAACCATATTTTTAGATACTGATGTGGTTCACTATCAATATATTGTTTTTGCAGCAAAACCTATTGAGATTTGCCTTATCCATTTTATGCTTTTAAATCAGCATGCTGGACTGTCTTGAGGTTTTAAACACTTCACTTCATGGGCATGTCTTATAATATATTTCTGGTGTCCTTCAAGCAAAAGGGGTCTGCTGATAACCATATTTTTAGATAGTGTTGTGGTTCACTATCAATATATTGTTTTTGCAGCAAAACCTATTGGCTAGTGCAAAACCTATTGACATTTGCCTTATCCATTTTATGCTTTTAAATCAGCATGCTGGAC
>MU223768.1:2023662-2056992 GCA_018584345.1 Thuja plicata
CATATTTTTAGATAGTGTTGTGGTTCACTATCAATATATTGTTTTTGCAGCAAAACCTATTGGCTAGTGCAAAACCTATTGACATTTGCCTTATCCATTTTATGCTTTTAAATCAGCATGCTGGACTTTCTTGAGGTTTTAAACACTTCACTTCATGGGCATTTCCTATAATATATTTCTGGCGTCCTTCAAGCAAAAGGCGTCTGGTGATAACCATATTTTTAGATAGTGTTGTGGTTCACTATCAATATATTGTTTTTGCAGCATATTGGCGGACTGACATTGAGGCCTCATGTAGATTGGTGATACAAAATGGATAAGATCTATTCCATCCAAAGTTTTATGCACTTTATTGATGACATGTTCCATTCTAGGGTATTTTACTTGGTTGCTGGAGTAAGATTTCAGATAATTGCATAAATCTCTATTATAGAGCAAATGGCTTGAAGTTACTCAAAAATAACTTTGTTGTTCAAAGTATTAGTATAGACTTAGTATGTAATGTACAGAACAATGATACTAATTACTGAATAGAGTCAAATAAAATTTCATTACATTTATAGGAACTACAAGGATGTGAAGATGACAGCTCATTCTCTAAGTCTCGAGAGATTCTTCTAAAGAATAAGTTGACACCTCATTCTCTGAAAAAGAAAGAAGCATAACTAAATCTAAGTAAATAAATTACCTTAGTAAGATTAATTGTTTGTGTAATAAATGTCATAACCCTTAACTACATCTACAGTTGGAGTCATTAACAATTAGGTTCAATGGTTCAACTACAGATTAGCATCCAGTTTTTTTATTATGATGGTTCACTTACACGTTCAAGTGGTACTCAATTATCAGTAGTGAAAATGGGCGTGTGGAATGTGCATATATCAGTTGAGTTATCTAAAAGAACAATCCTCTTGCTAGTTTTCAATTTCTCTTTTAAGGATTTTTCGGGAGGGCCTACAAATGAACCCATTCGTAGGGTCTATGTTTGAAAGGATGATAGTCTCATGGGAACTATCATAGCATCCATTATTTGTTGAAAGGACACGGAATAGAATAACAATGAAAATGGTAAGTGGTCATATTCTTTATATTGATGTTGTTTTACTGATTTGTAAGAATGAGGTATTCTTCGTAAGTCAAATACACTAAAGAACCAGCTAGTGTAGTGGTAGGATTTGTAAACACCGAATAAAAATCTCATGAACAATGATACCGCTTACAATGAAATGTCATGTTTCTATACCATATGCTCACCACTAACCCATCAAAGGTTCACAGGAAAAAAACTATTGGCTTTTTTTGGTAGCATTGCATGGTAACACTGACTTTATTAACTCCAACTGAGCTCATATGAAGAAATTTTGGGGATAAAATAATTCCAAGGCTATGTTTTTATGGCTATGTTTTTATGGAGGGGGGTTACCTTATATTTATCTGCAGGTGTTGCTAAGAACAGTTAAAAGAACCTTTTACAATCAAATGGTCCCACGATTTTTATAGGACCAGCTAATGCTAAAAGGTTTAACTGAATTTTTAGAAAGTTGGTGGTCCCATGATTTGTTTGAAAACTGCAATATTGCATCCCAACATCATAAATATAGAAAGCAAAGCATTCCGCAAAAAATCACTTGAAGTTTCTAACAATACCATGTGGACAAAAAGCTGCTAAACCTGTGAAAGAAATTCTAGCTCTACCCGAAATGCAGCCACTGAAAATTTAGAGCTAAAAGGCAGGGGCTTCTATATTCTAGAATAAGATTCCAATTTATCTCGTGTCAGTTTTTCTGAATTTTCTCTTATCTCATAAAAAATGTTGCTCCATAAGTACAGATCTTGAACCCTCCTGCATGGGACTGCTTGTTAAGGGAACGGCAATTGTTGAAAATGCAATTGGATTGTGGCAATTCAACCCCAGTAATAGAAGGCATAGTCCATTGAATATTGAGTTGGGAAGAAAGATGCATGAGAACTAATCTATCCCTTGAACCTAAAAATTGACTGCTAGACCATCTACATTTAACCATTACTAGATATCTTAATTCCAATTTAGTTTTATTATTCAAGCACCCTACTCTGCTATCCTCCGATTGGTTCTTGATACGTTTTTTCATATTCTCTGTTTGCTTTATTTCCCCGCATGTTTATATTGATGAAATGCTTATGTTTATAATAATACCATTTAAATCATTTACTTGCCCATTCGAAGTAGATTGCTTTTAAGTTTTTTTAGTTTATAAGGTTCCTTGTGGTTGTATTTTAAATTTCTCTTTAGGTGGAGACAAATGTCATTCTTTCATTGGGGATACATGGATTACAGTTCTCTTGGATACTATTATGGCCACTGCTTTCATTAACTTACATTAACTTTCTCTGTCTGCATACCATTTCTTACAGTTTGTGATTCCTCATTTATACGTGCAGTTTAAAGCAAAGTTGACCATGGCTAGTGCATTAATAGAAGCAAAGTTGACTAAAGTTGAGGAGGAGGTTAAAATTGGGTGTTGTATTGGAAGTGGGCCTGGATATGCAAGTCCTAAAGATGCAATGAATGGTCCTCAAGAAAGGCTTCTTTATGTCACAGCTGTATATACAGGTACTCTTAATTGATCTTTTATATCTTACCACCACCTTTTAATAAAGAGGAACTTGATTCAAAAAGAGCGTTCTCTGAGAATTAAACTGCAAAGCCTGTGGCTGGAGGAATATTGTTTGTGAGTTTGCTTGTATAAGTGAAATTCAATTTAGAGCTCCATGTCATTCTCTTGTTTTTTAGACTTTTTTGATACTGTAAAAATATGGATCCTTTACAAGATTTGAGTAATTTTCCCAGCAATTTATTTACATTGTTGGTTTATTGTTCTGTGGTAGGTATCATTTTTAAAGTGCATGTGCTAGCTTCTGTAGTAGAAAGATACTTTTCAAAATTACTATGTTGCGTTAATATGGATATGAATAAATACACACGCATAGTATTAATTATGGATATGACATGACATGTGCTTACACATGCCAAGGAAGAACATAAAGCACGGTGTTTTTGGAACATAAAGTTCTAATGCGGAAGTTTAAAACACAAGCTCCAAGCCAAGTGGCACGTGAATAAACATAAAATAATTTCCTTTGTTTTGAGAAGCAAGTTCCTTTCTAAGTGTTTTTCAATGAGTATTTTTTCCTTCTCTTTTTTCTTTCCTTCTCTTTTAAAGTTCATGTTTTTGAAGATTATGCTACACAGCGGTTCAGGGACAGGGACATGGGACGGCACTATATATATATATATATATATATATATATATAAAATCTGTGTGTATGTCTATATGTGTACTTATATGATTTTTTCAAAATATATTAATATATTATGTTTTTTACGCTTTATAAACTTTTAATGATAACATTTATGGTGAAATCAGAAAATGTCTTGTCTGAGGCCAAAAATAAGTCTTTAACTCCAACACTTTGATGCATGCATGAAACATAGATTCAAGTTAGTGCCAACTTAGAACCATTAGTTAATGTCAAAGCCCACTTGGATTTGTAACTTTGCTTTCTTAAGAAAAACATTGACTTGTGTTGGTTTTTAAAAAGTTCCATGACATTTTGGGGGACAGGGACAGGGACAGGGGGATGACAGGGGACACATTTCCGGGATGTTTCCTAGAGGGTCAAAAATAGGGGATGTGTCCCGTATAACATAGATTTATTAAAGAAATATTCCTGGGTGACAACTCCAATTTTGTACCAGTTGTATCCAATTCCAATATGCCTCCTTACCCGAATCAGGCAATATTTGAATACACTATATTTTTGTTAAATCAACGCCTTATCTACTGGATATGGGGAAGCACATATTTTGGAAGGGGACGTCAGAGGGGGAGGCACATCTTGTTAACCTGCTATAGTTATGATTCTTCTATCAGCAATGGCTACGGATTTCTCATGATTATCATTAAATATAGCAGCAAACATTCACTTCTATTTTTGCCTTTTACAACATTACAATGTCAAGAACGTATAAGCATTCAAGTATCATTATTGACAGAGATATTTTATCCAAAGAATTAAATCCTAGTGTTATCTTGGCACTATGTAACACTTTATCATTATAAAAATGATACCTACTTATACGGATGGGAATAAATTTTGTTCTCTTTGGATTGCCTCCAGTGACATGCATGTTTTATCTATTTTTTCAAATAGGTTCTTCTATTCCTTCTATTTATTCTTTTCTGCAATACTCATCCTTTTTTTTTTCCTTCATTTAGAGGTTTCCCTTGATGTGGACATGAATGTAAAGAGCCTGCCTGGATCTAACTGTCAAATTGACTGCAAAGAAACTCTGAGTGCTGGAATTTGATTCTTTTGTTAATTCTTTCAGCAATATATATAATTTCTTGTTTTTTTTTCCAACAATATTCCAATTGCAATGCACAATACGCTTCCATTCAAAATGTCTATCAAATTTCCTTATACCATTTGAAGGTTTGAATGCCACCTCAATATTCCAAATTAATTACAAAGGACAACATCTGCATCAAATTAAATAAATTACTAATTAGAAACCTGCGTATTGTTCTCCACGCTAGGTACTAGACTGGCCGCAGCTCCAAGGAATGGCCGCAGCCTTGTTAATAATGAATCCACTGATAGCCAAGGATGAAATCGACCATCAACCAAACACGAAATGCATTACCCGCAGCCGCAATGTGTTTGTCCACCTTGAATCCTCCACACAGACTTCAAACCGCAGCACTACCACACACCAAGTCTGCCGTAGTGTCTTCTAAGACTCCAAAATTCGTTGGGACTGACCCAATTCAAAGTAGTAAACCTGCTGGATCGAATTTACAATTTGAACTGCAAATATCTTCAAGAAACCCTCACTCACAATTCGTAACCAATAACCAATGTTTGTAAAAAGCATAGAATGATTTCTCCTTTGCTTTCAAAATCCTTAATCTTCCTCTTTAAGCTCCATTTACTACAAGTCTTCCACCACACACTTCATATAACTTAAAACTTATTCCCTCCAAAGTTAGGATATAAGCCAAATTAATGATACCCACTTTAAATAATAAAGTCTCATATAAAACATAAGATATCATTAAATATTAAAGATATAATTTATAACTTATAACTCCAAGATTAATTAAATAAGGAAGATTTAATTTATCCAATTGATCCATCTTCAAATCATGCTGAACACTGAACACTGAATTCCACCATCCAGAAATAGAAACTGGCCAACTAGTGACTTACTATAAATAGTAAGTCCAATCCGGATATCCTGCCACAGACACCATATCTGACACTGTCAACACTGCTCTGATGTCCTGTCAACCCCATGCTGTGACTTACGATAAATAGTAAGTTCACACCAAATGACCTAATCACCTCAACAGACCATGAAGGCCGCACTAATGATTTGTCATGGGACCTCCTAAAAATGGGGACATTACAGTCCTCCCTCCCTGAAATTGCTTGTCCCCAAGCAATCTCAGAACACAAAACACAAAGTCCACCCGGATCCCAAGGATAGAATGGAGTACTGTCCTCGTGATCACCTGCAAACTTCTGTGGAGAAATCATCATCCACTGAGCAAACCCGAACGCACTGACACCATCCCAACCATAACGACCCACACAATCTGCAGTGCCAACCCAATCACTACCTAGATCCCAGTAGAGATGAAACTCACAACCATCCATAAGAAAGAAAAATGGATATCCAAAACCATCTAACAAACCAGAGCTCCCTACCCTGCCAATCTTCTCTGTGTACTCCCGCAATCCAAATAGCCATCCACTGTGAAACCATCCTGGATGTATTGACCCTGCAAGTCACCTCCTGCTAACTTGCAGTAACAAACCCCATCAACTGTAGATGGAGAAAACCCATCCCAATAAGGATGATACAACTCTAGAGTCAACCCACACCGATGCGCAAACAAGTCCTCAACCGGTGGGTCAAAAGAGAAGTGGTGAGCGCTCCTCACTGTGTAATCATGGTGAAATGCTCCAATCCCTGTCAGAGGCTCATCAAAAACTAATTGAGAATCAAGAGAGGGCTCCAGTCTCTGACTCCCCACAACTGGTTGGGCAGGGTCCCGAATAACCCGCTCAGCAAACCCAACCACAAAATCTAGATGAGGAAGCATGGTAGTCAATGTATCTACAATCTTCCCCACTAACAATTGAATACCGTGAGAACCCCAGATAAGTGTACCCTTAGAAGTCTTGAAGGGTCCCTCTCGCAAAACTGGACTCTCAAGCAAGTACTCCATAAATGACTCTGTGCAGTAGAAATTATAAGAAGCAACATCAACTTGCTCCCCTGAAATCCACAACTGATCCCTCTAAAATTGTGGCACTACCAACTACCTATCATTATCAACTGTATGAGACGAAGGATTAGATTTGCTTCCGACAGAAGGAAATAAATCATCATAAGAACTTCAACTAGTCCCCAAACTAGATGATACCCTGTCCCTATCCTGTGAATCAAAGGGAGTAGTGTCAAAAACTGGCACACAACCCTCTAACGAATCCACTCCTGCTACCTCAGGACTCTCGACAACCTGGTCTGTATCATCTGTCATCATGCTAACAACTGAAGAACCTGATACCCCAAATCTCTCTCGCCTGTCCTCCACTGAAGCACATACCTCAACTGTATCTTATGCATCTGTCTCACGGATGGATGTAACTGTGTCCCGTACACATCCATCACTGCTAACTGTGGAATCCGACTCACCACCAACCACTACTAATGCAACTGCACTAGATCTATGGCTGGCAAAGACTGAATCTGCTCCAACTCCACAGTCACCTCTCCCAACTGCAACTGCGACCCCTGAAGAGCCAACTGAGTGCCCTCTAAAGCCTCAGAAGTTGCCGTGAGCTCCTGAGTAAGCTCGCTCACCTCCTCTCTGTTCATCAGAGCCTCATATGCCGTACTCCCCCACTCAACTAGGTGATCTCGGTCGGCTACCAACTATAAATAATCCTGACAGCCTCCTGCAAGGAATGAATCTCTGTCATGGAAAGGTAACCACCACCGTGCTCATCTGCCATAGGAGCACCCCAACCATAAACAACCAATAGCTGACGAGCGGCATCGAACTGCTTGAGAGTAGAAGTAATGTCTCTCTCTTTGACTCTCAACTGGCTAGTCACATGATGACTCTGCACAACGGGTCTCCTATGCACAATCTCAACTGCACTGTTTCCACTATGGAAGGAAGCTGTATCCAACAAACTCTGCTCAAGATCACCAAATCTCTGTGTACTGTCATCTGAGCACACATCTAAAAACTGAGTACTGACATCAGACTCATCCTCATCTACCCCCAAGGAAGTTGCTGCTGAATCCAACTCATCGCAATCCTCAACTACCTCGTCCTCTGAAACGACATGACAATCCAGATCCTGGGACCCATCCTCACTCACTAACAACTCAAAGTCCTCCCCCAAGGTCTGATAAATCAACCAGGACTCGCTACAAATAGAGTCATGCTCATGTGTCAATGAAGAAATAACCTCATCTGAAGGAATGAAAGCTTTGGCTGAAACCAACTTCTGCCACTCATATGCTTCCCCATCCTCATCCGTGAGTCCCGACAGAAAAGGATCCTAGAACCCACCACCACTGAATGACAACGCTGAGTCAATACCCAATGTCGGATATAGAAAATCAAACACACTGCAACCCACATCATCCTCACACTCAACATCAGAGGTATCCGCGATGCTAGTAGCAACATCCTCTATCTGAGACCCCTCTGCTATCTCAAGCTGCATACATGACTCAATGTCCTCACGTGAATCCTCTACATTGTGGCATGAACCTATGTCACCTGACTCATCTGTACCACTCCACTCCCGAGTGTCATCACTGGGTGACTCCATGCTCACATCCCTAGTACAAGAAAAGACCGCAGTCTCCTATACTGACTCCACACTGCGACAACTGTCATAAACATCCAAGCTGTCAGAGCTCAAATACTCCTCGCAGTCCTCAAAAATAACATCATCATCCATGGTGTCACAATCCCTAGCGGTATCTAAAACGTCCTCCACTCACACCATCCATGGCATCAACAAGAGGCTCAAATAAAAGTCTAGTGTCCGGAAAATCAGACCCTGTATCTGATACTGCTACCAATTGATGCAAGTCTGCCATCAATGGCAGTAGACATGTCACCACCCTGATCCGTGTCACCAACTTTGGTAGGATTAGGATGCTGAAACTCAGTACCACTATCGGCTAACAAGTCAGGCACATCCACATGTCCCTGTAATGAATCTCCGCCCTCTGGTGTGCAACAGGACTAGTGGCTGGTCCACTAAGTACAGGAACATCTCCCCCAAAATCAACAGTTGCTAAAAACTCATCGTGGAGATTTCTGGATGTCTCACCTGTATAATACTCATGTCTCTCCTCATATCTTCTCTAAGAAGAGGACCTACTGAACAAAGAAACCAAATAATCTGCTGCCCTATTGACAGTTGCCAAATTTAAAAGTGGCACATTTAATCTTTCCAAAGTTTGTCTTCGTTTCTCCATATCCTTAACTAAGACATTTGTTTGTTTTCCTAATTCAGACAAACTATCTAACTGGTTTCTATGAGTACTAGATTTCCTGTATCTGTCCATGACTGCAAAAAAAATCCATAGTGCTGATCACTCAAGTCAAATAATCAAGTCCAATAAATGTCACCCCCACAGGATGGCAGGAAAAATGCTCTGATACCACTGTAAAGAACATCCCTGGCTCTAACTCTCAAGTTGACTGCAAAGAAACTCTGAGTGCTGGAATTTGATTTTTTTGTTCAATTCTTTCAGCAATATATATAATTTCTTGTTTTTTTTTCCAACAATATTCCAATTGCAATGCACAATACACTTCCATTCAAAATGTCTATCAAATTTCCTTATACCATTTGAAGGTTTGAATGCCACCTCAATATTCCAAATTGAAAACATTAATTACAAAGGACAACATCTGCATCAAATTAAATAAATTACTGATTAAAAACCTGCGCATTGTTCTCCACCCTAGGTACTAGACTGGCCGCAATGTATATGACTAGCCGTAGCTCCAAGGAATGGCTGCAACCTTGTTAATAATGAATCCACTGATAGCCAAGGATGAAATCGACCATCAACCAAACACGAAATGCATTACCCGCAGCTGCAATGTGTTTGTCCACCTTGAATCCTCCACGCAGACTTCAAACCGCAGCACTACCACACACCAAGTCTGTCATACTGTCTTCTAAGACTCCACAATTCGTTGGGAGTGACCCAATTCAAAGTGGTAAACCTGCTGGATCGAATTTACACTTCAAACCGCAGCACTACCACACACCAAGTCTGTCATACTGTCTTCTAAGACTCCACAATTCGTTGGGAGTGACCCAATTCAAAGTGGTAAACCTGCTGGATCGAATTTACAATTCGAACTGCAAATATCTTCAAGAAACCCTCACTCACAATTCATAACCAATAACCAATGTTTGTAAAAAGCATAGAATGATTTCTCCTTTGCTTTCGAAATCCTTATATAAACCAAATCTTCCTCTTTAAGCTCCATTTACAAGTCTTCCACCACACACTTCATATAACTTAAAACTTATTCCCTCCAAACTTAGGATATAAGCCAAATTAATGTTATCCACTTTAAATAATGAAGTCTCATATAAAACATAAGATATCATTAAACATTAAAGATATAACTTATAACTCCAAGATTAATTAAATAAGGAAGATTTAATTAATCCAATCGATCCATCTCCAAATCATGCTGAACACTGAACACTGAATTCCACCATCCAGAAATAGAAATTGGCCAACTGGTGACTTACTATAAATAATAAGTCCATCAATCCGGATATCCTGCCACAGACACCATAGCTGACACTGTCAACACTGCTCCGATGTCCTGTCAACCCCATGTTGTGACTTACTATAAATAGTAAGTTCACACCAAATAACCTAATCACCTCAACAGACCATGAAGGTCGCACTAATAATCTGCCGCGGGACCTCCTAAAAATGGTGCACACAAATGGGCTGATGCTTTAATAATTTTTAATCATTCTTAAATTCAACTCCTCAAACATTCTATTGTTGGAGCACCCAAGGGAACAACTTGCAACCCAAAACACTTCAAAATCAAAGAAAAGCAACACAAAGAGATGCTATTTCATCAAATGTGAATAATGAATTGAGATGATACAAACTATACAAACGCCCTGTATAAATAGTAGAAGTGTGATGAGATAGTGATAACAACCATCAAAATACCAGTTGCAAAAAAATTAAATGTACTCTGTACAATATTAAATAGTTTGCAACTAATAGCAACTAATATCTAATTATGTAGTATGTCAGCTACTTAAGTAAAACTTAAGCCTACACCAACACCCCCCTTAAGTGCAACTTAGGGAGATTATTATGCTAAATGAGATACAAGATGGGTCTCGATAACTAGACCATGTTAGCTATCCATGCACAACTATAGTGCAATACAATGCAATCTATCACAAATAGAGAAAAGGAGAATAATTCTATGGGAGAAAACTCCTATCCAAAAGAGAGAAAACTGAAAATGCTCAAAAGAAAAAAGTGAAAGGGAGGAGGACTCCTCAAGACCCCCAAGGACAAATTCTTCATCTCTAAGTTCTAACATCAAACATAACAAATGATAGCAAGGAGATGCCAAATGTTTAGTGAAGATGTCTGCAAATACTCCAAACTTAGAACAGCATTTTGAATGAGTTTCTGAATGAAGTGCTTGTTGATCTCAATATGTTTAGTACTCTAATGCTGCACTGGGTTGTGAGAAATATGAATAGCACATTGATCGTCACACCAAAGAGTAGTGGGATGAACAAAAGGAAAGCCAAACTCAACCATCAATAGTTGAAGCCAAATAATATTCTTACTAGCCAAGGCTGCTCCTCGATACTCAGTCTATGTCAATGATAATGCAATAGCAATTTGCTTCTTGCAAGACTATGCACTTGGGTAGGAACGAAGACAAAAAAAAGCCAAAACTAGACTGCCATTCATCAACATCACCATTACAATTGGAATTAGTGAAGCCCACAATCTGAGTAGCTTCTAATGTGTACTGAATGCCAAACTGTGTAGTGCCCTAAAAGTACCACAAAATAGTTGGTTGCCTTCCGATGACTTTGAGGATATTGAGAGAAATGGGAGAGAACATCAATTGCAAAGGAAATATTAGGGTGTCTATGTCAAGTACAAAAGATTGCTTACCAACTGGCGATACAAAGTAGCATCAATTCATGGAGTGGTGCGACTAGCAGACAACACAACACCTGACTGGAAAGGAGTAGCAGAAGGCATGGAATTAGTCATCTCAAATCTCTGAAGCAAATCAAGAGCATACTTCTGTTGAAAGATAGAAATACATGCAAAGCCCTGATGAACCAAAAGGCAAAGGAAGTAATGCAACAAACCAAGGCCAGTCATATAAAAACGTTCCATGAAAGCCCGTTGAGTATCATCAATGATGGAAGAACTCCATGTGAGAATCAAATCATCCACATAAAGCACAAGAATGAGATCCCCTTCAGAGTGACATCTAGTGAATCTAGAAGCAAGCAAAAACACTATCCATCTTCTTATACCAAACACTACGAGCTTTTTTGAGACCATACAAGGAATACTGAAGCTGGCGAACGAGTGAAGGGTCATACACAAAGCCTATTGGTTGCTCCATATAGATCTCCTAAAGATCACCATGCATGAAATTGTTTAACTATGAGATGCAACTATTGAAAGTACAAGACAAATGGAAACCATCTTGGCCTTAGGAGAAAATCTCTCGGAATAGTCAACGCCTTCAACCTGAGTAAACCCCTTAGCAACAAGACAAGCCTTATACTTGTCAATAGAACCATCAGCTGCAAACTTGTTATGATACACCCACTTGCACCAAGCCAACTTTTTTCCCTTAGGAAGAGGAACAAGATGTCATGTATGATTCTTTATCAAAGAAGAATACTCCTCAGCCATAACACTATCCCACTTTGGAACACCTGAAGCATCTAAAAATGTCTAAGGATCAGTAGAAATTGCATGACTGAAAAGATTGACACCTGAAATCTTGGGACGGGTGCAGCGAGTAGTGGGATTACCCGCAAGAGAGCCACCGTCCGCAAGAAGAGTACGAACCTAAAGAGGCTGAGTGGGTGTTGGAGGAGGAGGTGAAGAAACCTTTTCAACAAGATTAGGACCATCGACAGAACCATCTTCATTATCATGTACAAGAGCAAGACATCCTCTAAAGAACTGGGTAGAAGTGAGGAAGAGACGTGTGATTGAGAATCCATTGGAGTGGGGTCATCAAAATGAACATCACAATGAAAATGAATCTCTCGAGTGATGTGATCAAACAAACGATGACCCTTCACATCCTCACAATAACCAAAAATAATCAACCTCTTTACAAAATGTAATATTTGAAAGCTAATAAGGCTAAGGGCCAATATATGGTCTAGTTCATATGATATAGCATTGGTATCAGTTTAACTTTGTATTAATGAATCAGAAATATATATATATATATATCCTATCCCTTAGTCTCTTGCTATAGCCCCTTTTGAGGACAAATAGGTTGTAGGGAATGGCTGGAGTAATTCCTCGCAAGGTGGGTGATTCCCGAGATAGGCTAAGGCATGTATTTCTAAAACCCCGAGGGCATCGTTCCAAGATGGGAATGAATATGTGTTTTGAAAACGTTGAGGGAATCCACTTGTAGATTAGTATCAAAGTGCCCTATGACAAGTACACCCTGTCCTCCTTAGAGTTGAGTTTGGAGAGAAGTAAGAGGTGGGTTTGAATATATCAACTGTCCAAATATATTATGAATTATTCATTGTTTTCTTAAGTTCATTTGATTTAGCTGTATAGTAACATATGTTAAGCGTTGGAATTAACAGCCTCCTATTAGGGGACATTACAAAGACACAATAAACTTAATTTTCTTTCTTTGAAGGAGATAAATAGTAAATACCAAGGTTGCACGGGGACGGGGGTACTTAGGGTACGGTACGGGTACGAGTACGGCTATTTTTCAAAATAGGGGACGGGGGTACTTGGGTACGTCAATTTTTATTTTAATATAATTTAATATTTATAGAATTTTACTATAAATATGAGTCATGACAATGGTTTTTCAAAACAAGAACAGTGATAAAGTTTGCAGATGTAATGTATTGTTTTCAGTTTCAGATTTGCAATATGTTTGTAATAATAATATATGCAAAATGTTTAGATGCGTAACCGAGAAGGTAGACTTTAAACATGAACAAGAAGATCATAAATCATATAACAATGACATATTGCAAATGATAAACTTCTAACTTGAACAATGATAAAGTTTACTGTTAATCAGTATTGTATCAAAGTTTCAAATTGTTTACGTATTGAATTAAGCTTGATAAACAACAAGTTGATACACAAACAAAAAACTGAAACAAAAATTAGAAATCTTAATCAAGGTCCTTAGCTATGATGCTCTCCACTAAGTACCCGGTAGTTGGATACGTGTACCCGGTACTTGGGTACGTGGGTACTTGTCCTAGGGGTGTGGGTACGCGTACCCATGCAACATAGGTAAATACTCATTGTACATGTTGAAGATGGAGGAAGGGCCATAGACTAGACTTAAGGAAACTTTCTTGTGTATGGTTTTTGCTATCTTACTATGGTGCTTGGGACAATTACTACGTGGGAAAATTGATTTATAAAATTAGAATTGTGAATTGGCAAGCATTTAGGCAAAAAAGCTTGTCAGCCTTCCAAAGGACATGGTATTAGGCTTTAGCATCCTTTCTTTCCCATGATGGTAGAAAGGGATTTGAGAAGGGCTGGTTGCATGTGAATTAGCATAACAATGATCAAAATTAATTATGGTGTGATGGGTGTTTGAGAACTATATAAGAGAGAGATTTGGATGGAGATGAGTGATGAGAAAACAAACTTCCTTGTGAATGGTTTTTCTATCTTATCAATGATGCATGGGACAAGTGCCACATGGGCAAATTGATTTAGAAAAATAGAATGGTGAAATAAGTGAGTAAAAAGGTTTATGTTGGCCTTCCAAAGGAAATGGGATTATCATCCATTCTTTCCCATGGTGGTAGAAAGGGGTCTGAGAATGGCTGGTTACATATAAATTAGTAAACCAATGATAAAAATCAACTATATTGTGATGTGTGTTTGAGGACCTTAGGAGAGAGGGAGTTGGGTGGAGAGGAGAAATGGGAAATTTCTTGATGCAATCATTAAGTCAAGATAAGGATGTGAATTGGTGTGGATAACAAAGGATAATGATGTCAAGGGAAGTAACAAACTGCAAAGGAGATACTCCATAGTGGGTTAGGCCTCTTTGGAATTGGAGCCACATCTATGTAGAATATAGACAGGAGGATTGAATGTTTGGAGAGATCATGTAGAGGACCAATCCACCCACGTAGAATGCTATTAAAGACAACATATGATTAGTATTAGGTTGAAGATTCTGATACACAATACATTTATAATTGGATAACCAACTGACCTCCATAGGACAACGGGAGACTGCTTCTAGTACATTGGAGAATCCACCATTATTTGTGATCTGATTGCTTGTTGTTTTTTGTTGATATCTAAGTTAACAATCACTATAAAGTTGTGCTTGTATAGATATCGAGCATGGGGTATGACTTACAGGATAACCTTTGGGATTAAAAGGACGACTTCTTTGTGATCTTCAATGACACTTCTGTCTACTTTTTTGAATGGAGGTAAATGGAGAAAATGCTGAATTGAAATCTCATCTAAACAAATGATCCTAAAACCATTCACTGGATAAAATGATTATCGTCCTACTCTAGAACTTGCACTGTAATAATCAACAGATTTGTGACTTAAGCAACCACAATATAAGCAAATGGCTAGTCCCATGAATGACAAAAAGAGGCACAAAATTGGTTATGACTTCTTTATATTAAACATATGATTGGGCACAATTATAGAATCGTAGATCACTTTAATATTTCTGGACACAAAGGCCACTGGTATTTGTAAAATATTTGCTGAAATAACAAGTTTGTAGTGCTCCATAAGTTGGGGCATATCTCATACACTGTAACCAAACAACTGAGCATACAACTCTTTTTTTCTAAAATAGAACAACCTAATAGAAGGCTAACAGAGAGAGGGCAATTAATGCCTTGGACATGTATGGGACTTACAATTATTTGTTTGCTGGATTACTACAGGAATTGGTCCATCCATTTGTGTTTTTATTGCATCTTCAATGCTGTAGCATGATCTACTAGTATTGACTGTTAGTTCCACAAAAGACAGAAAATTATGATGGAGACATCATATAAATGCTTGCACAAACTCAAATCTTTAGCATTGATCAATACACATCCAACTTTATATAGATAGCCTGCCTCAGAAAATCGCTCTTATGAAGTTTCAGCCCACCTAAGAATCCAACGGCAAAAGGCTGGCGCTCATCTTGAAAAGTTTTTATGGATACCCTATTTCAGAAAATACATTTAGGAAGCTTCAAGCCCACCTTTCTATAGAAATGAATCCTTAAACCAGTGTCGAACCAGCTTACGGCTGAATTGACTGATAGTTAATTGAGAGTGCATGAGCTCACCATGTATCTTTGCTGATAGCAATATCTGTTATGATATTTCTTAGAAATAAATGCAAAAAGCAGAAATGTAGCAGGCCACTTCGAGGGGATGACCTCCAATATTCAGATAATAAGATATGAATTGAATAAAAGATGATATGATGATATGGAATAAAGTTCTTATCCTTATTTTTGGGCTTAACTATGTAGGGACATACCCCTTCATCTTAATTAAGAGGGAATAGTGTATCATCCATGTTAGGGTTAACCATGCCACAAGTGATTAACTTATTAGACTTAGCATGTATGATAATAGGATCATAACATTATCATGTTCATTGCCTTGAGACTGCATGGGTGAAAGAAAGGAGGCCCACCATAGGATTGCTAACCTGTATTACCCATCAACTAATAATGGTGCACCAAAATGTCTTAGTCTTCTTCCACCGCCGTGAGCATGCACTGACCGTTGGATGAGAACCTAATTGGATGGCTCGGCTTTTGTAGAGATCGCTTAAGTTTTGACAACTTAATGAGAATGTGGGAGCTTGACATGTTTTAATTGACTTCATTGCTTGGTGAGCTCAATGCTTCAGTAAACAAAAGGAGAAGGGTCTGCCACAAAATGACATGTAAAAGCTTGTGACAAGTTATGCAATAGCCTTTTGACCATGCCACTGATATCTCCAGAGAATGCATTGCCTGTGGGATTAAAAGATGAACAAATGATTGCTACTCGCAAAAACTGAATATATATATGCTGACAACCTTTGGGAATGCACAAGCTGATCAAAAGGGCCTATAAACTTTGCCAACATAAAAACTGGCCGACAACAAAATTGAATGAATGAATTGATGTTTGAAAATAAAAACTTGAAAACAACCAAAGGTCAAACACATGAATAAACACAAACAGAGAATTTGGCCAAGTTAAAATAATATGGCCACCATAAACAAAAGAATGTGGCCTTGCCACAAAATCGAGAGAGAAGACTATAGTTTCATCCTCCCATATTCTTGTTATCGTATCTTAAATAAATGTTTCTCCTGCTTAAGTGTGTAAAGTATATGCAGGTTCGATTACAATTATATCAAATCCACTTAGATTCTATGCACTGATCACATGAATGCAATGCTATATCATTCTCGATTTAGCTCTGTAATAAATTTCCTCTTTCCAGATTCATTATTGTTGAGCTGTGCAATCTGCTTGAATTCTCTTGCATATAATTGACATTTTTCACAGTTCTATATTTTAAGTATGGTAATATGCGCTTTACCTACCTTTACTTTTTAGTTTTTACAAATATCTTGGTTTTGTTTGGATAAACAATAAGAATGAGTTTTATGTTCCATCAGTTCTTATATTAGCAATAATGCTTTCAAATTCAGTGTACTTATTTTTTTGTTTTTGAAGATCACGTCATTAGTCCAATTACTCTTTTGGTTAATGCATTACTTGATTTTATTCTAATGTTTTATTCTAATGTTTTCTAGGAACTGGCAGAGGAAAGCCTGACTATTTGGCCACAGTAGATGTAGATCCAGAATCTCCAACTTATTCAAAGATTGTGCATCGCTTGCCTGTGACTCATATAGGTGATGAATTACATCATTCTGGATGGAATGCATGTAGCTCTTGCCATGATGATGCTTCTGCACAGAGGCGTTACCTTATTTTACCCTCACTTGTGTAAGTTAACTTGAAACATATTAAAATATGTTTCTCATCTATGCATTTGCCATAATGGTATAAGATCTTAGATTGATTTTTAATTTTTAAGACTTATACTCGCTGTCTTCAGTTGTGAAAGAATTCCGAGTTCATTTTCACACTGCATGCTGAAAGTTTTACTGATGCATTTGAAATACATATATTCTCTATATGTTTGCTGAATCTCTGGAAATTGAAAGCTGAGAATGTTTCTGTAAAACATATCATTTATAAATTGCATAAATTCTGAAATTTGAAACTTTGCCCCTGCAGATCGGGCCGTATTTATGCCATTGATACATCAGAGCATCCAAGAGCACCAACCCTTTACAAGGTTGTTGAACCTGAAATAATTTACGCCAAGACTGGGCTGGCATATCCACATACAGCTCATTGTCTTGCAAGTGGTGAAATTTTAATCTCTTGCCTTGGAGACAAAGATGGGAATGCAGAGGGAAATGGTTTCCTTCTTTTAGATTCGGATTTGAATGTAAAAGGAAGGTAAATTCGCAGATTTTAGTGATGCATATATGCTAACAAAGGAATTTTGTTTGCTATTGAGTGTTCAAACTTAAAGTTGGGACTATATGTGAAATTCAGTTTCCCCATCAGGATTGATATTGTGTAGAAAATCTTGTTTTTTCAATTGCTACTGTGTACACCAAAGAACTTGTGCAGGCTAAGGGAAGCTGGTCTACAAAATGTCTGGTGATATGTATCCAGAGAACAAACAATGAAAATTAAAGACATATCAGATAACCTTGTTCAATAACAAAGTGACCTCTTGCAAGCACGGAGCTTCTCTTGCTTATCCAAGAAAACATGATTTGGTTATGCTGCTCAAATAAATGGTTTTACTTGCTGGATATCTTCTTTGAAATGGATAGAGAAATGTAAAACCTAGAACCTTAGGCATTGTTCAATATCAAGTATATAGGTGTTTCATTCAGATGAAAAGACCAAAACGACTGAAAGCAGCTGCAAGTGAGTTTAAGTTTTAGGCCTAACAAACTTGTTGAACTTTGTATCCCTCTTGTAATCCATTTTGAAGGCAAGAACATGTGTAAGCAAAGGGCAAACAGCACATGAAATATCTGCTGGCGTGCATCCTTTCAATCTCAGAGCCTAGTTCAAGTATAAATGATACAAGTAACAAAACAACCCGTTGACAACACAAAGTCTTATATGCAAGAGTTATGATTTCTTCTGACGCAAATCACTTAAGAGCATTATGTTTGCTGGATGTGTACTTCATTCATCTCGAAAGCCACATTGGAAGATAAGAAAAAATTCTCAAATTTAAAACATAATATAGTTTACTTTTTATTGTACTTGGTTGGTAAGTCCAATGTAACGTAAAATTCAAAATTATACAAGCCACAAAGCCGTTTTGATAGATTATTTTACTCAACTTGTCCATGGTCAAAAGCTACCTATTTTCTATATCAAATATCGGACATTTTTTTCTGATGTTAGTGTAGGGTAAATCTTGATCATTTTTTTCTTTATTGGCAGTCGGTTGCCTATCCAATTAGAGATGGTTTCAAAGGTAATTTGGGATATATGTCTCGTCAGTAAGTATCAAACATTTGAAAATTAATGATCAATTGTTAATATATTTTCAGGTGGGAGAAACAAGGTCATAGTCCCACATTTGGCTATGATTTTTGGTACCAACCACGCCACAAGACAATGATTAGTTCATCCTGGGGAGCACCAGCAGCTTTTACAACAGGATTCAATCCTCAACATGTTTCAGATGGACTATATGGAAAGCACTTGTTTGTTTATAGCTGGCCTGATGGCACTTTAAAACAAACAATTGATCTGGGTAATGAAGGGCTCATTCCATTAGAGGTAAGCTTTTTATAAGATGCTAAAATCACATCCATGATAGCATCCCTGAAAGAAAAGAGAAAACTCTTTGGGTAAATAGGAATTGCATGCCTTTCTTGCTTTCCCTAAGAAGGGGAAGTTCTTTTATGACACATTCATTGATAATACACAACAGTTCTTTTTAAAAAATGAAATAAAAGGAATATTCTGTTTTTCCCTCCTCCGGGTGTTCTTTAATTGATAGTAAGAAGCAAACTATCGTTTTAGAGAGAAAAAAAAAATACCTGAACTGAACTATGAAGTGCTCTAGCGTTGTCAAAATGGGATTTATTATTAATGACAGAGTTGATCATTTTATGTTCCACCAATTTGGTACCTGAGGTTACCTAACATTGTGCAGGTGAGATTTCTTCATGATCCATCTAGAGATACAGGTTTTGTAGGATGTGCTTTAAGCAGCAATATGGTTCGTTTTTTCAAGAAATCAGATGGTTCCTGGGACCATGAGGTATGATAAATGCTTATGTAATGGTTCATATATTATTTATTACTTTCTTTTTGTGAATATGTAGAGGGTGGGTTCGGGTATGCTTAGAGTACTGTTGCTGAAGATCTGCATAGAGTTTTGAAATATTTTTTTGTCAAATCTGACCTTTTCTACAATAAACAATGCATTTATTTCTAAGGTGGTGGGAAGAGGGAAGTGAGGGGGGAGTGGATACGTTTTTTGTTTGAGCAATCATTATAATGTAAAAAAGATCTCTACTTTTGAATTGAATAAGCAATTTTAATATATGTAGTATCTTGTTTTCAGGTTGTGATATCAGTGCCACCATTGAAAGTTAAGAACTGGATTTTGCCAGAGATGCCTGGGTTGATAACCGATCTTCTTATTTCCTTGGATGATCGATTTCTCTATTTTGTGAATTGGCTGCAAGGTGATATTAGACAGTACAACATTGAAGATCCTGCAAAGCCTGTATTTACTGGCCAACTGTGGGTAGGGAGTCTACTTCGTAAGGGGAGTGACGTTGTAGTTGAGAGAGAAGATGGAGAGCAGTGGCAATCTGATGTTCCTGATGTACAAGAAAGTATTCTATCCTTTCTCACAAACATGCACAATACATAAATTCATATGCTTTATAGACGCAAACTGGATGTTGATCTTTGTTTTCTTGAGGAGACGATCTAACACAATTTATAATCGTATGTAAAGATCCATCAACTATGTTTATTTTGAGATTCACTGAAGTGATTAACTAAAGACTGAGTTACGTGATTGCAGGGTAAGCGTTTGAGGGGAGGGCCACAGATGATTCAGCTCAGTTTAGATGGGAAACGCCTCTATGTGACAAACTCACTATTTAGTGCTTGGGACCGTCAATTCTACCCGGAAATGATTGAGAAGGGCTCTCATATGTTGCAGATAGATTGTGACACGGTGAAGGGTGGACTTGCAATAAACCCTAACTTCTTTGTAGATTTTGAACCTGAACCAGAAGGACCAGCTCTGGCTCATGAGATGAGATATCCAGGAGGTGATTGCACCTCAGATATCTGGATCTGAGAAGAACCGAACACCATGGTGCCTTTGAATAATGTAGAGATGCGTTTTTCTATTCTAACGTCCTGTCTGGCCTGTGTATTTCAATAAAGGTTTGAAATGTTAAATAATGAGAAAATTGGATATCTCTGTGAAGACTTTGTTTGATCATTTTGTTAAGGACCCATATGCACAAGTAATCAAGTTCCATGTAATAAAATTGCTGGCACATTTTAATATTTTCAGTTGCATGTTTCTTTAACTTTACATCAGGGATATATTAGATTCTTGTATAATATTCAACAGATTTTCTTATTTGCATTTCGCGCTCATATGGTAAGACAATTTGGCTGTTATGGATGTTTTTTAGTTCCCCATTTTATGATCATATGATTAAGATTCTGTTGTGATGGAAGTGGTAAAGTCCCATTACCTATCAGAATATATATATTTTTAGTAGGTGTACTTGTAGCACCCACTCTTTAATAGACTAAACATGGGAGTGTTTGCCAGGAAGTAATGAGACATATAGTCTTCAACGTTCATTAGCACAGTGGCATGCCCAGAAATGCGAATCCAGCTCAATCAATCACTTCTCCACTAGAACGGGCTTGCTGGATTTCGCGAGTAAATGATTGAAGTCATAAAATGATCTGATTTGAACAAAGTGTTACATAGCAAACCATTATGTTTAACAAATGTTTTTTTATGAATTAAACATCTAGACAACCCTCACAATTTTTATTTGAATTTGAAGTGTATGAAAGATAAATCCAAATTGATGATATATCAATTCATAAGCTCATAGACACAAAATAATCAGGTATGGTTTATTATATTTTGAAATTACTCATAAATTTCAAGTCGATGACTATCTATTCAAATAGCAATGCAAACTTTTGTGTGCATTACTGAAAAGCTTTTATTGAGTAGCTGCATAAAATTTACCTAATAAAGTTATTCCGACCTTAGAAGCTTAGTGTCCACAATGGTGGTCATCAGGCACAGTATCTCTTCAAATCAACGTCTCATCACAGTTATTTCAGTTATTTTATGTATTGCCATAGAACTTGTTCATATTGTTTTTTATATGAATTGAATCTGCAAAAATACTCTTGAAGCAAGTGTTGTTCCAGTTTTTGTATGCACTGCTTTAAAAAAGGACATTCTTTCTTCTAAAATTTCCTGTACATTGTGAAAGCAACACAAAAAACTCCCAATCAGTGAAGAGTCGTCCCATTTGTCAAGTAGAAGGTGCTATCCTGTTGGGTTGGTCAAGCTGTAGAGTCCTCTCCCAGTGGGCAGTTGAGCCAGGAATCCTTCCCTAGTGGATTATTCCTTGCTAGACTAGCAGGACAAGACTCCAACTAAGGAGTGGGAGAGACTTATCGTGACACTAGCACTCTGATACTCCTATAAGATAGTTTGTTGTCATTAGTTTTGTCAAAGTCATGATAGTTAATGAAGATAATCGGTAAAAGGAATAATACACTAAGGCAGACAGTCGGTAAAGCAGAGTATCAAAGACATCGAGCACCGAATAGTAGCAAGCATCGAGTTAAGCAGTGACAGTTATCGATCAGTGTTAGTCACCAAGTAGACGATATGTCACAGAGCAAGATCAGAGCACACTACCGAGTATACCAGAACCAACATAACAATTCGAATTTGATACATTGAACCTGGACGGTGAGCGGGAAAACTTTAACAGTATTCAAGACAAAAGTTAGGTAGAACATTGAGATTGCAAAAACGCGATTACACATGATCACGAGGCAACTCAAGCAATGAAAGACAAGTATAATAAATGTGTTGTGAATGAAACCAACCTTGTAGCGCTTCATCTCCACCGCAGAAGAAGAATGATCTAAATTAGGTTAACCGCCTTAAGATCATATAAAAAGAACAAAAGATGAAGATGAAAGATGATGGTGAAAATTGCAGAGACAAAAGTAGTTGTAGCGACAGAGCTAAAGGAGTTAGAATGCAAAAGTTTTAAGGTGCAGAACATATAAGTTACCGAGTGCAGAATGAGGTAATGCACTTACGAGCATAAAGAGTCGGAACAACATTATGGTTGATGCATACTTGCAGACATTTTTGTAATAGTTAGGAGAGTAGAAATCTCATTCAGTGGGTAGGCCCTAACAGGTCTTATTTTGTAAATCCTCTAACCGGGTACATCTCTTAGATGAGAGATTGTAAAATCCTTTAACAAGGTAGACTGAATAAGTCTTTTGTACTCTTATCAGAGTATAATACTCCTATTAGGGTAAGCTATCAGAAGTAGCTAAATTGTAGCTCTAACCGAGCAACCTTTATATTGCAGTAGTGAAGGATTGTGGGTGTCATCCCCACCACAGGGTTTTCCTCTAACAAAGGATTTCTGCGTGACCAAAAATCATGGAGTTATGTGTCATGGTTTTCTGATTTACTTTACATGCTTTTCAATGTTTTTATGAATGATATTCAGTTCGGTGAAGAGTAAAGAATAGTAGTTAAAAGTTTTATAAGTATTGATTCACCCTTCCCCTCTCAACACTTACCTTTCTATTTATTAATCCAACAATTGGTATCAGAGCTAGTCTCTTGAGATAAGGGTTTAACCACCTGAGAGTAAAGATCATGATCATGGAAAGTTACAAGCAATCTAAGAAGATTGATAGTCTTGAGTTTGAGTTGGAGAGTGCACAAGAAGTGATTGAAGATTTGAAAAGCAAGTTAGAAAAGTCCTTAAAAGTGAGAAAGTAGTAGTATAGTGAACTGAAATCCACACAAGAGCATGTTGATACTCTTGAGAGAACATTGAAGGTAGTATGAATGGTGAAGTTGATTCAGCCATTGCAGAACTAATGGAAAAGAACAAGACATTCACCGAGCAACTAAACTTAGCAAAGATAGATCAAGAAGTACAAGCATTAAGAATGAGTGAGATACCTGACTCTAAGGGAGCAGTTGAAGAAGCATTGAGATTAGCTGAAGTAGACAAAAGACAGTTTGAGACAAGAATAGCTGAGAAAGACAATGAGATCACAAGGATAACACAAGTACACTATAATATGACCGATCAATTAGTGAGTGCCAATATAGAGTTGACCAGGAAAGAATTTGAAAATCAAGCACTGAAGTGTGAAGTTGAAAGATTGGCCAGAGAACTGAAATCAGAAAAAGAAGCCAATGAGATACTAAAGAGAAATGAAGAAACACTGAGATCATGTGATGCACAACTCAAAGGTCAGAGACAACCGAGACACAAGACTGGACTAGGATTCAATAATGAGAGCACTACTGAGAAAGGAGAGCCTTCTGATTGAGCTGACAATCAAGGCACTTCTACCCCACCGAAGTCAAACAAGCCTAGTTTCTACCACTGTGGGAAACCTGGACATACTGCAAATGTATGCAGAAGCAAAAGAGGTAATGTGTCGAATGTCTCTAAGTTTGATGGATATTGCTATAACTGTAACAAGTATGGGCACTGAGCATTTGAATGAAGATCAAAGACTGCAAGCAACACAAGAAAGCCAAAGTTTGATGACTACTGCAATAATTGCAACAAATATGGTCACAAATATGAAGAATGCAGATCATAAAAGAGAAATTACAAATGGGTACTGAACCGATAGAATATTCCAAGCAACCGACAAGGTACATCTATACCACGAGACTACAATTCAAGAATATCATGTTTAGTCTGTAGAAGATATGAGCATATTGTTGCTAACTGCATGTTGCTACATGGCAGGAACAATCGAAGATCTAGGAGAAACCTTGGCATGACATGCTTCCATAGTCACAAGCTAGGTCATCTTGCCAAAGACTACAGGTACCGAGGCAAAGCTCCTACTGAGGAAGAAACATCTGAGAAACCTAAAGTGAATGTTGAAGAAATGAGAGATCAAATGAATACGGCATAGAGAAGAAAGACCATGAATGATGGAACAACATTCAAGACCGTTGAAGGCACCTCATCCTCTGAATCGGGTGCAACCGACTCTGCCTAATCAAGCATGGGGCATGAGTAGGAACTGCAAGTTAAATTTCAAATCACAAATCGGTTCCTAGTACATGTGCAAAGATCCATATGAGCATACTTAGATGCATTTGGATACATACTATTGAGTTTATGTTTCATATTTATTTGGTAAAAGGAAAGTAAAGTTAGGTAATCGGTAAAGTAAGTCGACAGAGCATTAATTGTTACTTTATGACCTTTGGAAACCCTAAACCTAGAAAAAGCTATAAATAGACCAAATCGTCTATTATTGTTTCTTACTATTTTCTAGAGCATTTTGAACAGAGTTGAAGAATTGAGTCTTCAAGTGAATTTGAGCAATTGTGAAGATATTACTAAACTATTTTGAGCACATTTGAATCTACTTAAGGTATTTGTGGTGTTGCCCTAGCTGCATTAGTGCAACCAAGTCATAGACACAAACCCTAGTTCAAAAAATCTGTGTTTGAGAAAAAAACATGGCCCTGAAGCTCAAAATCCAGTTGTAGTTGAGAATGTTGAGCCCGTGAATCCTAAGTATAAACTATTGCCTGCTAAGGCAGCTGAACTTGACATGATGGGAGCACTTTCGTCCATTTCGGACAGAGTTTCCCCCTGAATCTGTAACTCCCCTTTTGTACTCTATATACTCTCTCCCTTTTTGTTTTGTTTTGTTTTTAACTTTGATTTGTAACTACTACATACTCCCCCTTTTGATCAACTATATACTCCCCCTTTTTTGGTAACAATGCCAAATACTATGATAAAAAATGTATGTACAAGGGTGTTCATACCTTAAAGTTTGCCAAATATAGTCTTGAAATGTACCTTTTCACTAGCAAGTGAATGCTCCCATGACTCTTTTAGTGATGTAGGAAATTTGATGACCATTTAAGCCTGAAGCCAAATCCTCCATACTATCAATTGTGCTCATGTCTAGAGTACCTATTAGTACTTCAACTTTCTTAAGATATGCTTGGATAATGTCCATGTGTGGAGTCAGAAATCCTTGTAGTTCCAGCAAAGTCATTATTATCATGTCCTCTTCTGCCTTAAGTTCCATTTCCTTGTGTGTCAATGCTTTCAATTTTGTAGTATGCTCCATCATGGAACTGTGCAATGCACCCAATTCCTTTTCTGCTTGCTTGATCATCTCCTCTTTCATGTCATGGTCTAAACTAGTAATTGCATCAACTAAGGTTTTGAGTTGATCAATCATAGATGCTTATTCATCAAGTTCTACATCCGGAACTAGATCGACAAGTATAGAAACTGCTTTCCTTAGTATTTTCTTTTTGAACTTCTTCTGCTTTATTATGTTCTTTTTAGCCTTTTCTACTAGTTTCCTTGAAAATAGTATATATTCTCTTGGTTTCAACTTGTTAGCATCCTTCTTCATAATTGCATATTCTAGATCATCATCTTCCTCTTCTTCTTCATCTTCTTCCATTATCTTTCTCTTCTTCTTCTCACTGGTATCCTTAGTGTTAGTTTGTGAAGTACTAGTGGTATTATATTTTGGTGTCTCAACTTCATCTTTAGCATTTTTCTCACCTGTACCAGTGTTACTTGTTTCCTTGTTTGTCTCTGTCTCCTGTTCTTGATCTTTTTGTTGCTCATCTTGTTTCTCTTGATTAGCTTCACCTTATTATGTATCCTTTACCTATTATGTTGTGTCCTTTGGTTGATCTGTGGTCTCTGTCACCTGTTCTGTTTCCTTACTCTTTTTTGTCTCATCAACTACATCATCATTTATCTCAATAGGGTTTACATCAAGTGGAGACTGAAGTGGAATATCTTCAGCTTCATCTCTAACCATAGGAGAGTTGGGATTTTCAATGATATCATCAACTGAATCTTTTGCTAGGTCAATATGAGTAATAATATTTGGAATACTACCTAGCACATCTCCCATTAACTCATTCAAAGTAAAAGTATCATCTACTTGAGATGTACCTATTGTGTCTATTACCTGTGGTTGATCCATGTTGAATATTCTTTTCCATATCACCACTATCTCTTCTTCAACTTCTTTCTCCTTCCGAGCTAGTAGTTTTGCAGTCCTATGACCAATATTGTATCTGACTTTATATTTTTCAAGTGCTTCATCTATTTCCTCTATTGTCAAATGTGTCATAGTATAGATAAGTGTCCTTTCTATAAGTTATCTGATGAAGACAAGAAACCAATTACTGATATTACCTATCATTCCATGTTCTCTTATTGCATTTGCAACTTTAGTGGCCCTCTTAGGGATATTGAGTTTTTTCTTTGCAGACTTCCCCATGCTAGTGATTTCCTTCTCAGAATCAATCTTCTCACTGTCTTCTTCTTCTTCTTTCTAGGAGAGACCTTTGTTTGTCCTCTAGTTTTCCTCTTTACATATGTTTTTATCTTGATAGGTTGAGATGCCTCAAGTGGCATAGGGTTAGAAGATTTACTCTTTTCCATACCAGACTCATCTATCGATGGTAGTTATGGAGTCTTACTTTGAGTTTTTGATTGCTTCCTTTTCCTCTTAGCATAAGCATATAGGATGCTCTTATGTCTCCCACTTGTGGAACTGCTACCTTCACCAGTTACAAAATTCTCTTCCAACTGACTCATGATCTTCTTTTCTTTTCTCTCAATTCTAGGCTTTTTGAGTTGCAAGGTGATTCTTTCATAAGCCTCATTAAAAGTGTCATACCTCTTTGCTTCTTTGTTAACTGGTAGCTTTAATAAAGATTCAATGTTCAACGTTAACAGTTGTTCATCAGTCTCATATCCCATCTTAGGTATCCATGAAATTATGGGATCTACCGCTTAAATCTTACAAGTGTCAGTATCGACTAGAAAACAAGCAGTATCTCTCTACTTCTCCACAATGTGTAGAGGTATCCTATACCTCTCGTGCATTCTATCCTAAAATTCCTTGAAGTATCCGCACATAACATTGTTTAGGTTATCACCTAGTTTACCTATGTACTCATTCATTTGATATAAAGCTGGTCTATCTATTTTCCAAGTTACCACTCCTTTACAGGGAAAACGTTTTGCACATAGAAAAACATACATACCAAAAGTGATCCAAACTTTAGTGCTTTCTTCTTATTGGTTTGAATCCTCTTCAAGTTAGCCAAAATTTGTGTTCTCACCATCTCATCTAGGTCATATTTGGTTCCTTCCTTTACTATCCGGTAGGTGGCGTGAATAGCTCCACAGGGAACACTATTCAATTGACTCGACTGGTAGACCTTATAACCAACACTCATCGCTGCAAATCAAACCTCTTGATCTTCAATGTCGTCTATCATCATCGCTCTATGATCTTCCTTGGACTTAGTAAGTTGTTCTACCATCTTCATGGATATTTTCCTTAGGGTACAAGGTTCCCCGTCAGCTGAGAAACCTATTATCAAATGAATCAACACTTTGGTGACCTTGATCGGTTGCTCTAGCCATATTAATTGGTCGTGAAAATGACTCCAGACATATCGAATCCACTCCTTAAATAATTCAGGTAAGTCCATAATGTGTGTCAAACCCTTCATTTGAAGATGTTTGTACTCATCTTTAAGTTCTCCATTGTTGTACATTGCTAAGTATTCCTTCTGTATTTGTTCATTTCCTAACTCAACATATTGCAGTGAATAAACGTTCTTACATCTTCAATCAATAGAACACAAGGTGGAATTAGGGATAGGGCACCTGTTTTTTCAACTTCCATTGTCTTCAATGGATGTAACTTATGTACTGGGTTCGCCTCTTTTGTTATCTTGATTAATGTAGGTGTAGCAATCCTTGAGACCATAGTGAATCAATAGATTTCCTGCTTTGCAACTTGAACACACCAAATTCCTTTAAAATTGATCACCGCTTTGCTCAATATCTCAGTTAGGGCTTCCAAATCTGCAGTTCAAATCTCTGTAACTGATTAGGTCAAATAGTTAGCACCATCGATCACAATATGAAATCACACTCTACTCCTGTAAACACTCTATGAAATACAAAGTAAATAATGAATAGGTTTTCCTATAATGTATTTGCCCAAAAATTTGTCCAACGACTAGTTAAAACATTTAATATAGTTCACCGATATCACTCTACTGATTGCAACTTCCAATGGTTAATGATAAAAGTAACATTATACATAACTTTTTGCAAATGATAAAATCAGTGATTCATAACAACTCATCTCTATGCAATTCATCAAAATTAACATCACTGCATCTCACTATGCAAATAGAGATTACCACTCATCATTATAAGGGACCAGTTAGATATAACAATAAAATTCAGTCCCTAAGCAAAACTTACTTGCTTAGTTTGAGGATGAATCCCCCGAGCCATAGGATGGTGAGTTACCTATCAATGATTTGACATATTCTTTGCTTTCTTCCTTCTTTACCCATACCTTCTTCATCTCATTCCTCACTTCTTCAACATTAACAATCTTTTTACCTTTCCCATCTTCATTGCTTGGTGACCAGTTCTTGTATCTATAATCTCTTGCAAGATGTCCAATCTTATGACAATAAAAACATGCCATACCTTTTGTGCTCTAGGGTCCAACATTACCTCTAAGATTCCTCAATCGACAATTCATAGCCATGTGTCTATAGTTTCAACAAAAAGTGCATGTGACATTCATGTTCCCTTCTTTTCTTAGATCACTCACCATTTTTTAGGTATCCTTGATTTACAATGTTCAGCCTTATGTCCAAAATTTTTGCATGTAAAACCGTAGCCATGTAAATTCCCTTCAAATGATCTACTATCGGTCCTTGATATGCACTCATAAGCTTGATGACCATACTTATTGCAATTGTAACAACAACCATCAAAACAAGTAGTTCTTGGAATATTCACCGGTTGACTTCTACATACATTAGGAGTGTGTCTAGGTGATGTAGAGGCTAGTGGTCTTCAACAATATTCTCCTCCACTAGACTCCACATGCTACTGCCGACACTCTTTCAACTCTTCCTCTCGTGCATCAATGCAAATTTTCCAACATGGTATTGTGACTATCCTAATTCACCCTTCAATCCACCTTCAAATGTAACTGACTCAAGACCCTTGATTGGATCAATGCCTCTAGGCTTGGACTTCTCCCAATGCCAATCCACATGTGGGTGATGAACTATAACTGATTGAATGTTTGAAGATGATAAGTTGATGATCACCGACCTGTAAAAGTGAATGCAAGACATTAAATCAGTTAATGGATTGTATTTTCATTGATGTCAACTTGATATGACTTAAATTGTTCATACACATATTGGTCATTGTTGGAATAGTCCCAAGGGATAACTGAGAGGGGGGGTGGGGGGTGAATCAGTTATCAGCTATTTTAATTCTTTTCTCCAATTAAGTACAAAATATCATTAAGCGTATACACAATAAGATAACACAAAATAGAACACCACAAATTTGGTTATGGGAAAACTAAAATAGGTAAAAACCCCTGTGGGAAGTAACACCCACAAAGAACTATACTTGAGTATAATAATCCCTGTTAGAAGATATTATAACCCTGTTAGGATTTTTTATTTATAATGCAATAAGCACAGTGACCTGGTCAAGGGCCAGACCCTGTTAGGAGTCTTTTACAAATAATCCTGTTAGGGGTGAGGACTCACTGTCCAAAAGCACACTGCTAAAATGACGAAGGCTGCAACCTTCAATAAAACATATACACACTATATCTGATAATGAACTATTTGAGTAGACCTGTTGTCTTGATCAGTTCCAATGAATTGTATACACTCTCTGCTTCTTGACATAGATCTTTAACTGATGAATGAAATGGCTTTACTGTCCCAAAACAAATAACATTCTGTTCTGTTCTTTTTCTGTCTCTTTTCTTATCATTCACACTTAGTAATCACAAATGAACTGCTAGATGTATCTTCTCCAAAATATATGATCTTCGTCAGCTGTAGGAATCCCTTCAATGCTTCTTTTGTCGGCTAAACTAAGCACACAACATAATTAGAACCACGCAACTCAAAAATAATAGACACATCACTTCACATAGTCGGCTCCACCAAAATTACCCAAACGTCATGCTTCGAATGAAACACAATTAGCGCCTTTGGTTAATTATCTTTGACTCATAACTAAACATGAATCTGAACATGCATATCCCATAGATAGACGCAATTGAAGAATTAATAAAATTACTGTCATCTTTCTGAAAACAATCCTCTGAAACTGTAGCTGGCAAACAGAGTAACATAACTCAACTGTTACTGAACTTTTGAATCTGTGTGTATGAACATGGTATAGTAACTATGTATAAAACATAAAAAAACCACGCAAGGTTCCACATATCCATATTGAAAAGTGAATACAGTTCACTGCTGTATACTAATGTTGTCATCAATGACAAACATACAGTCAACTATTTGCACAAAGGCAAATCTCCAACAGTCATAAACTTGAAGATCTGAAAAGACAAAGTTTATGTGGTCGGTAAAACTTAAAAGGTCTGTATACATCGAGTGATAGTAAACACCGATAGACAGTGAACACCGAGCAGTTCACAGTGTATAGCGAGCACCGCAGTAACCGAGCAAGTGTTACTGAGCAAGAGCTATTTACGAGAATAAATGAAGTCAATGAATGAGCAAACTGGAGTTGATGACCGATCAGAACTAAAGTTAAAGAACAAAAAAACTACTTATCTGGTAGAGTTATATTTAGGTTTGACTGATTGATTGCTTTATTTTCAACGATCAGTTGAACTAAAGAAAGGAAAGAGATTTAAATCACGTTCTATTTATAGTTATCATGGAGAGATTTGCGGAATAAAACTAAAGCAAATCTTTATAGGATAAAGCAAGCATGTTGAGTTTTACGGATCAAGAAGTGATCTACGACAAAGACAAGGAGATTGAGAGGATAATCATGTCTATATAAAGAGACAAGGAATTTAATAGCAAGAGAGGAATGTTGAATATATTTTGGTGAAGATTGAATTCTTTATGCAGATTTGATCATACAGGCTGAAGAATAGAGCCAAGAAATTTTGCGGACACCGAGCAATAGAGGACAGGGAATTCACCAAGTAGAACAAAGAAAGAGAGCAAAGGAACTGAAGAACACATTGATCAGAGAGGTATTATTATACTAACAATAGATCTGAATATCTGCAAGTTAAAGTTGTACATTTTGAACAGATCATTTACTGTATCAGTTTAACCATTGATTCATAAAATCTCTTAACCGAGTGGGATATAATAGTCCTTATTGTATTGAGATACTCATGAGTATCAAAAGGTTTTCTTGTTGACAACATAGTGAGTGCTAGGTCAAAAGACAAACTATTGGTTTTAAATCCTCTAACAAGGTTGCACTTAACAGTGTGTATTGTAACCTTTAACATGGTTGGCTCTTCACCAAGCTCACTTTAGAAGAGTGAAAATATTTTGGGTTACCGGTCCCAGGTGGTTTTTCCCCTAGCAGGGTTTCCATGTTAAAAATCTGTGTCAAATGTGTATATGGTTCATTCCATTGATATTTTAATTTACACATTATTGAAATTAGATTGGTCGGTTAACACTAAGTTTATTTACTCCTATTCGGTAAAGTCTAGAAAAGATAAACAATATATCTTACCAAGCAGGTTATATTTGTTAAAGTTATTTATGTCATACATCTTGATGGACTGAAAGATAACTAGAGGGTATTATATTTGAGAGATAAGTTTTAGTTGGATTTTTGGAATTATTTTTAAGGCCATTGATTCACTCCCCTCTCAGTTATTCTAACAATTGGTATCAAAGCTTTGGTGCTTGGAAGAAAAGTTTAAAGGGACTTAAGCTAAAGATCACAAGATGAGTAAAATGGATGTGCCTAAGTTGAACAAAGACAACTTTGCATCATGGAAAAGAAGGATAAGACTTCATCTATCAGGTATTGGAAATGATGTCACACAACACTTGGATACTAAATATGTTGCACCTACTGGAACTTTGACTGTTGATCAATTGAGAGAGAAATATCAACACAATTCTATGATAATAGAACTTGCTTCTTCACTAACTGATGCTGAATTTGAAGATTTGAAATCATGCACCTCTGCAAAGCAAATGTGGGACAAACTCAAGCTAGTACATGGAGGAGATGCAAATGTGCTGAGAACTAAAGCTGAAATCATAAGAGAAAAGTTTGATGACCTGAGAATGAAAGAAGGGGAGAACATCACTCAATACAGTGACATAATCAAAGAGGTTGTTAATGCTATCCATGGAGTAGGAGGAGTACTTGAGGAAGAAGCAAGTGTAAGTAAAATTTTGAGAACCTTACTACCTGTTTATGCTATTAGAGTATCTGCAATTCAAAAAATGAGAGCAGTAGCTAGTAATAATTGTTAGAGTAATTTAGCAATTGCTCTTTAGTGCTTAAGTTTCACTTAGGCAGTTTTAGGAAAGTTTCCATTTCCTTGCAGTTGCCCGTTTGGGGTTTCGACATCCTTTATAAGGATTGTCTTCTTTGTATTTCATAAGGAGTTTGTAAATCATTTTATTGTTGAATATAGAATATCATTTTCTGTCAACATGTGTTTGCACTCTCTGGCCTATCGGCC
>MU223768.1:2101525-2114826 GCA_018584345.1 Thuja plicata
GAGCGACAAATGCAACAAAATTAGTTAAGGTTGCAAGATGCCAATTTTGGGGTGTTACATTTTTCCCCTCTTTGAATTGATGTGCGAGCAGCGCATTGATTCAAAGAATAGTCTGATGCATGAAGCATAAAAGAAGGATTTGAACACCCAGTTTTGACCGTGAGGTACGAAAAACTAAACATGCCCCAAATGATTGAAAAGAATGGAACACCTAGTTTTGACCGTGCGGTACGAAAAACTGAACATGCCCCAAGTGATTAAAAAGCATGGAACACCCAGTTTTGACTGTGAGGTACGAAAAATTGAACATGCCCCAAGTGATTGAAAAGCATGGAACACCCAATTTTGACTGTGAGGTACGAAAAACTGAACATGCCCCAAGAGATTGAAAAGCATGGAACACCTAGTTTTGACCGTGAGGTATGAAAAACTGAACATGCCCCAAGTGATTGAAAAGCATGGAACACCCAGTTATGACCGTGAGGTATGAAAAATTGAACATGCCCCAAGTGATTGAAAAACATGGAACACCTAGTTTTGATCATGAGGTACGAAAAATTGAACATGCCCCGAGTGATTGAAAAGCATGGAACACCCATTTTTGACCGTGAGGTAAAAAAAATTGAACATGCCCCAAGTGATTGAAAAGCATGGAACACCCAGTTTTGACCGTGAGGTACGAAAAACTGAACATGCCACAAGTGATTTAAAAGCATGGAACACCCAGTTTTGACTGTGAGGTATGAAAAACTGAACATGCCCCAAGTGATTGAAAAGTATGGAACACCTAGTTTTGACCGTGAAGTACAAAAAGCTGAACATGCCCCAAGTGATTGAAAAGCATGGAACACCCAGTTTTGACCATGAGGTACGAAAAATTGAACATGCCCCAAGTGATTGAAAAGCATGGAACACCCAGTTTTGATTGTGAGGTACGAAAAACTGAACATGCCCCAAGTGATTGAAAAGCATAGAACACCCAGTTTTGACTGTGAGGTACGAAAAACTGAACATGCCCCAAGTGATGAGATGCCCCTAGCAATGAGGACTTTTGAAAATCAGATTAGATTGATTGGAATAGATTCAATGATGTAATCATCCTTGTTTTCCTTTTCTTTTGATTTAATTCTGTTTTCCTTTTCTTTGATTTATTGCTTTAGCTGTTTTCCTTTTCTTTTGATTTAATTCTGTTTTCTTTGAATTTAATTATTTTATTTGATTTATCTATTTTTCTCTCTCTTAAAAGAGAAGTTTCCAATTCTAAATAAAAGAAAAATCTTTGATAGAATATCTAATTAATTAAATAAATATGACCTCATAATTGCTTTTTTTCAATTATCTGAATATTAAATTCAATTATTGAAAATGAGGATATTTATTTAATAATTAAATATCATTTAATTCCTTTTCCATGTGTCTTAGCTAAAGAGGGTGAACTTAATTTAATTAAAGTGCTAGGACTTTATAATTAAATTAATTCGATCATAAGGTTTGCTTAGCTAAATAGATATTTAGGAATTAAATATGATGTATGATTAATACAGATTTAGGATTTTCTACATTTGACACCCAGGTCGAGTAGAGTCAGTGAAAACTCAGAATTGCCTAGTACAATAGGACTTTGATGATTTAGAAGAGCGACAAATGCAACAAAATTAGTTAAGGTTGCAAGATGCTAATTTTGGGGTGTTACATTTTGCCCCTCTTTGAATTGATGTCCGAGCAGCGCATTGATTCAAAGAATAGTCTGATGCATGAAGCATAAAAGAAGGATTTGAACACCCATTTTTGACCGTGAGGTACGAAAAACTAAACATGCCCCATGTGATTGAAAAAGCATGGAACACCTAGTTTTGACCGCGAGGTACGAAAAACTGAACATGCCCCAAGTGATTGAAAAACATGGAACACCCATTTTTGATCGTGAGGTACAAAAAACTGAACATGCCCCAAGTGATTGAAAAGCATGGAACACCCAGTTTTGACCGTGAGGTACGAAAAACTGAACATGCCCCAAGTGATTGAAAAGCATGGAACACCCAGTTTTGACCGTGAGGTACAAAAAATTGAACATGCCCCAAGTGATTGAAATGCCCCTAGCAATGAGGAATTTTAAAAATCAGATCAGATTGATTGAAATAGATTTAATGATGTAATCATCCTGCCCCCTCGGGAGCAAAATAGAAAGATGACACGCCATATTGATGATGGAGAGCAAAAAATCACAGATAGATGTTGAGTCAGAGATCGAGAAGAACTCAGAATAGAGTACAGAAGAATTCAGAAGAGTTAGAATCAATTTTGAGTGATTTCGAGGTCTGGTTTGACCAAGTTTGACTAGGGTTGACTAGAGTTGACTTTTGAGGAAAAAAGTCAAAGAATTTAGAAAATGATGATATGATAAGATTCTGACAAGAAAGCAACGTCAGAAAGTTGACTGCACAAGTGTCCAATCACGTCAGTCCCAAAAATTTTAAAATATGATTTTGAGCGATATAGAAGTGTCAGATTTTGATTTTGATCCCAAAAATGGGTTGAGCATATAGCTGAAGATAGAGAGCGAGGATCAAACACTTGGTCAGTCATGATGAAACCAAGATAGTGAAGAAGAACTCCCAAATGTATGAACCCAGGAGAATGCAATGAAGAGAACACTGAATTGTTGCCACAATGCAAGTCTAGAATGAAAACACAATCCTATGCTAGATGCAATATGAAAATGCAATTCTATTCTAGATGCAATATGAAAGTGCAATTCTAGGACATGGTTGTGAGACCCATCATATAATCATCATCATTGAGCATTTTTTTTGGAACATCAAAGTCGATACAACCCTTACTCTTCATCGGATGAAATGTAGGAAACAAACGTAAGCACTAGGGCACAAAAGCCAAGATGACCTGAATATTGTTTCCAGTTAATGTTGTAAGAGTACACTAGTATCGAGGCATTCAAAGCCAAGATAACCATGAGTGCGATCATGCGTAAACAAATAGAGCAATAACAAACAGTTTAATACCAGTCAAGGAGATAGTACCGACCTCACCATAGTGTACAAATAAACAAGATCGAGGGATGTGAGGCTATTCCACCTTATTGCGAGAGATCTTATCACATACACCCTATTTATTTTACATTGCTAGATCATTGGGACTACACCAAAAAGTAGTAGACAAAGAAAATATCAATGAAATCCATGAGAATAGATAGCATACAAAGAAATATTCAAGCATAGCTCAACCTATTTCAAAGTTTGCGAATGTGGATGTGTATGAGGTGTTGAAAAACATTGTTGTGCTTGTGCGTGCATTGTGTTTGAATGTTATCAATAGATTTATATGTTTGAGATATCTAATGTGTGTTAAAAAAACACAAATGTGTCCAAAAATAGTGTTAAAAAACACTGTTATGGTGGTGTTGAGAAACACCAGTTTGTGTCAGTAGTGAGTTGTCCTTGAGAAGTGACAAGATTACTGACTCAGGTGTAGACCAAAGATATGTGATCAAATGGGGGGCTCATGCCCCTAAGTAATGATGACTAACTTGATGTATGCTGTGAGGACAAACGAGATGTGATTGCCCCCAAGCGTATGGCGCTGAATCAATGACAAGTCAGGAGGGTTCACAAAGGAACCAGAGTGTCACAAAAGTGACCAAAAGATATGTACAAACTAAAGCATAGAATTGTCAAGACCAAGTATTGATAGATAGAGCATTTGAGTATAACTCCAACTGTAATAAATGTGAAGAGTCTCGATAGAATAGCGACAGTAGGCAGACGCAGTGAGAACCACTGGTGACTGACGCAAGAGAGATGCTCAAATGAAGTGATCGTAGTATAAGATATACATCAGTAGGCAAACACAGTGAGAACCACTGGTGACTGATGTGAAGAAGATCCTTAAAAGATAAAATAACAGTGCCCCCTAGATCAGGAGGGTTGTTTTGAGAGTATGACTAGTTTCAATCCATGTGAGTTGGTGTCTTGACGGGAACTGAAAGTAAATGAAAGCAGGAAAGCAGCAATGTGGGAAAGCAAATGCATAAAGCCAAGGGGTGTTGCGATAGATGTAGCATCGTGAAACAAGAGGTGCCTGTTTACCAGGTTTTCACCTTCTTGGCAGAAATTCATTTTTTTTTTTTGCTATCATGACGCTTGTTTGCTAGGTTTTCATCAATGACACCTTTTTTTCTTTTTCTCTTTTTTTGTATTTTTGTATTTTTGTATTTTTTTGTATTTTTGGAATATATGATTTTTTTGGAGATACATCAAAGCGCCTATTGCTAGGTTTTCACCAAGATGATCATTTTTTTCAAGAATTTTTCAAATTTTTAGGATTTTTTCAGGACTCTAGTATATACATGAGCACACTGAAGATGTCTTAGCTGTAGAACCGCTTTAGATGAAGAGTGTTGATGGGCTCTTTGAGTTGTTCTCCTTCAGTAGTAGAGAGTTGATAGGTACCAGACCCAAACACTATAGTAACAATATATGGACCAAGCCAATTAGGTTCAAACTTGCCTTTCTAGACCTGATGTTGTTGATTCTTTGGGTTCTCCCTCAGAACGAGGTCACCCGCTTGGAAGTCTCTTGGTTTGAACTTCTTGTTATAGCTTTTAGACATCCTCTTTTGGTATGCTCTCAGGTGATCGAACACCACTCGGCGACGTTCATCAAGTAATTCTAGCTCTTGTAGATGAGATATTCTAGTATCTTCATCAGTGATGAGGCCTTTCAGAGAGACTCACAGAGAAGGAATCTCGACCTCAATAGGTAGCATAGCATCTGCTCCATAAACTAATGCATAGGGTGTAGCCCCTACTGGTGTTCTTATGCTTGTCCTGTATGCCCAAAGAGCTGGATTGATCTGGAGATGCCAATCTCGTCCGGACTTATGCACTGTACGATGCAGGATCTTAAGGATTGTTTTGTTGGAAGCTTTCGCCTATCCATTACCTTGAGGATAATAGATGGAAGACCAATGTTGAGTAATTTTGAACTTAGAGCATAGCTCTGTCAAATCCTTATTTTTAAACTGTCCCCCATTATCTGTTATAATCATTGAGGGTACACCATGCCTACAGATGATGTAATTGAGAATAAACATTGCTACTATTTTGCCACTGGCAACGGTGAGAGGGACTGCCTCCACCCACTTAGTAAAATAATATGTAGCTGTAATGATAAACTTATGTCCATTGGAGGATGAGAGGTATATCTGACCCACCAAATCAAAGGCCCGTTGCTGAAATGGCCAGAAAGTAATAAATGGAATAAGCTCCTTGGCTGGAGCATGAATCAGGTTTCCATGTAATTGACATTGTTTGCAGGACTTAGCAAACTGTGTTGCTTCTTTTTCCATGTCTGGCTAGTAGTAACCAACTCTAATAAGTTTGTGGGCCAATGTCAGGTCGTTAGAGTGTGACCCACAGATGCCTTCATGCACCTCTACTAACGCTTGTTTGGACTCATCAGGTTCTAAACACCTAAGGAGGGTACCGTCTAGACCACGTCTATACAAGTCATTAGCGATAATGATGAACCATGAAGCACTGTGGATTAGGTGATGTTTCTCATTCCGGGAGTAAGTGTCTGGAATAATCTGGTCACGTATATAGGAGAAGATGTGATGGTAGTGGGATGAGTCATGTCCTATGATAGAATAGATCATCCAAGAATCATGGGAGTCATAGGCTGGGTAGCGTAACGTCTCCACCAGGAATTCATGTCTAAAATTCTTTTCAGACATTTGCAGCATAGAGGCAAGAGTAGCCATGGCGTTTGCTGCTTTATTATCTGCCCTCGAAACCTATTGAAATGTGATATGAGTAAAGTACTATTTATGATCATCAACCAATTGTTTATAAGGTACCAACTTCTCATCCCTTGTCTGATAGATATTGTTGACCTGATTAATGACCAACTGGGAATCTCCAAGAACATTTAGTTCATCCACGCGCCACTCAAGGGAAATCTTCATACCGTTGATGAGGGCTTCATACTCAACAATGTTATTTGTACAAGGAAACAACATTTTGTATGCTTTTGGTAATGAGTACCGTTGAGTTGTAATGAACAGTATCCCAACACCTGACCCCTGCTGGGTAAATGAACCATCAAAAAACATAGTCCATGAGCGATGTGTAAGAAGTAATATGGACTCATCTGGAAATTCAATGTGTAATGGTTGATGATCAACTAGAGGTGCTTCTGCCAACTAATCTGCTATTGCTTGGCCCTTAATGGATTTCCTTTCAACATATTCAATATCAAACTCACTAAGAAGCATGACCCATTCAGCTAGTCTACCCGTGAGGGTAGCTTTGCTGAGTAAATATTTTAGAGGGTCAGTTTTAGCAATTAGACATGTAGTATGAGCCAACATATAGTGTCACAATTTTTGGGAAGCAAACACCACTGCGAGGCAAGCCTTCTCTATAGCAGAATATTTTGTTTCATATGAGACTAGAGTTTGACTAATGTAATAGATAGCCCTTTCTTTCTTGTGCTGATCTTCTTGAGCCAATAGGATACCCAATGATGTATCCGTAGTAGATATGTAAAGTATAAGTGGCTTCCCATGAATGGGAGGCATCAAGATTGGTGGGTTTGCAAGATATTGATTGATTTGTGTGAACCCTTCATCACATTATTTATTCCACTGATAAGCCACACCCTTATGCAAAGTCTTGGTAAATGGTTGTGACTTGTCCACCAGTTGAGAGATAAAATGCTGGATAGACTGCAGTCAGCCTTGAAGTCCTCTCATTTGTCTGATATTTTTAGGTGGCGGCATTTCCATGATCGCTTGGAATTTTGCAGGATCTACTTCAATACCTTTGGCAAATATGATATAGCCAAGTAATTTTCCAGATGTTACGCCAAATGCGCATTTCTTAGGATTGAGTCTCAGACTGTATTGTTCCATATGATCTAGTATAGGACCTAGATCAGCAAGATGTTTCTTTCGGTGCATGCTCTTAGCCAAAGTGTCATCCACATAATCTTCCATTATTTTATGCATCATATCATGAAATATAGTGGTAACTGCTCTCTGATATGTAGCTCCGGCATTTTTGAGTCCAAAGGGCATGAAATTCCAATAGAAGGTACCCTAAGTACATGTGAAAGCTATTTTTCCTTGGTCCTCTGGCACAATTTTTATCTAGTTGTAACCAGAGAAACCATCCATTAAAGAGTACATTTCATACCCAGCTATCATATCTATGATCATATCAATATTAGGTAATGGAAAATCATCCTTAGGACATGCCAAATTCAAGTCTTTGAAGTCTGTGCAGACTCTTATAGATTTATCATTTTTTGATACTGGAACAATATTAGAGATCCATTCTGCATAATCAATTACTCTGATAAACACTGCCTTAAGCAATTTCTCTTATTCAGCTTTGACTAGTAGAGCTATGTGTGGATGAATTTTTTGAGGCTTCTGCATGACAGGCTTAACACCTGGTGCAATGGATAGATGATGCATGATTAGATTAGGGTCTAATGCGGGCATATCTGAATATTTCCATGCAAAGTTAATCTTTTTCTTTCTGAAGAATGTGATGAATTCATCTCTTTCTGCCTCTGATAGTGATTGTGCCAAGTGAATAATCTGAGGTTCTATCTCTGTACCCAAGTTGATAGGTTAAGTTGGTTCAATAAGAATAGATGATCTTTCCTGAAAATGACTCAGAAGCGCATCAAGTATCTCATCTTCGGGTGCCTCGGAGAGGTTTTCACCCTTGGATACATCTTTTATTTTGACTATTTTAGGCTCTGATACTGCCACAACGTGGTTTTCACCATCAGAGCACCTATTTTTTCTTCTTTTTATTTTGTGACTAAGATACTTGATGTCAGCCTCAGTCATGTTAACACTTGCTTCGCTGGTAGGAGACGTTACAGGTTTGACAGCGTGTAGGTAACATGCAAGAGTGTAATCATTCTGGAATGTAAGGACTTCATTAGATGGGGAGGGGGAGTTCCAGTCTATAAGCTTAGGATGGAAAAGTGAAAGAGGAGTGACGGGTTCAAGTGCGTTCACGGTATAATCATCAAAGGCATGGACAAGTAAGTCGAGACCCAAAGTGATCTCATCCAAACGTATAGTCAAATTCCTTTGATTCCTAACGATCGTAGTAGACACCATGTCAATACCTAGGGAGTCAGACTCTTGTGAACCTACACTAGACCGTTCACCTGCTTTGAGAAGGTTTTCATATGCATTTGCTGTATCTGTATCTCTGTCAGAAGTGGCATATGACAAGCTGTTGCACTCATATTCATGGGAGTCTATTTCATCATTAGGTCTCATGTCAAGAACATGAGTAAAATCAACTCTTTGTCCCCAGTTGGGATGAGTTCTACCTAGAAAATCTGCTATGGTCAAATGAGCACCTGTTGACCTAGGTACCTCAGTAGTGTTTGTATTATTAGTTGTCTCTTGTGTAATGAGAAGTGACTAAAATTCCTGGTCAAACTATTCTTGAAAGTGTGGTGGTATGAATAAATCACTCTGATGACTAGGGTTCAGAGTATATATGTCTTTCCACTCTTCATAAGTTAATGGAGTGATTGAAGTGGTGGTGTCATAATCGCTGTCAATGTCTACAGTACTGACACGTGGTACAAAGTTATTTGGCTTAGCAAAGAATGCTGCCAGGTCTGGTGGAATAGGATAAGGAAAAGTATCCACATCACAGCTGTCTTCAGGTTCTGCAACTTGAGGTGTTTCTTCAGATGTTGGTTTCTTATCTTCTCGAGGTACAAACTTGTTTATTCCCAATTGGAATGTGAGTTTTTGGAAGCCTATACCTGTAGAGTTGCGTGTTCTACAACCAATAGCTTCAAGTGGTGCAGTCAATCCCTTATGATTCACACCTATGGGACCATCCCCTGTATAGCCAGAATGTTGCATAATAGATAAACCTTTACCATATTGTTCAGGTTTTATGTCATAAGGAGGAGTATTTTTAGAATTATCTTCTCCTTTATAGATCCAAGCTTTGATAGCTCTGTTTTCAGCTTCTTCTTCTAATGGTACTGTGGCTTGTACAAAGGTACCACCATACTTTGTTGGAGGAGAAATCGTAGAAGGTTTAGTGTTCTTAGAAGGTCTCCCAAAAGAACGGGGAGACAAAGGCAAAGATGTAATAGATAATACAGGTCCAATCTGATATCCTCCCATATCAGTTTCTTTGAGAGTCAAGTTCTTTTCCATTTCTTTTAATTTATCCTCAAGGATTTAAATAGATTCTCTATTGGTAGGTACAAGGATGTCAGCTGATTTTGTGAGGGCATTGCAATCATAGCGTGTATTAGTAGGTATAGTCACTTTAGAGCCTTGGAATGGGAACTTAATGCACTGGTGGTATGTAGAAGGGAGAGCTTGCATTTCATGAATCCATGGCCTTCCTAGTAGGATATTGTATGCCAAAGGGATGTCAAGCACTTGACAGATAACATCGCGTTCAACAGGACCAACCCTAATCGGAAAAACAACTAAACCCTTGGATTTACGTTCTTCCTCATCATAGGCTTTAATGGTGATCTTTTTGCGAGCATCAATGTGGTCTTTTCCATAGCCTAACTCAATAAGGAAACTAGTAGAGGAAATATTTAGGCCAGCACCATTATCTATGAGAACATGGCGAACACGCTTGGGACCAATCATGACTTCAATGTGCAGAGGATTATTATGTGGGTGACTCAAAGAATGGTCATCTTCCTTAGAGAAAGACAAGTAATGTGGGGAGGTCAAGTGACCTACCATAGATTGAAACTAGTCAAGATCAAGATCTTTTGGGACGTTTTCCTTAATGAGGGCTTTGTCCAGGATTTCCCTATGAGCAGGGGAAATTTTTAGGAGCTCAAAAATAGTTATCTGAGCATTAGTACGTTGCAATTGATCAAGAATGCTGTAATTGGTAGCATTAGATGAGGAACCCACTTTGGGATTCTTGGTAGTAGAGTCAACCTTAGCTTTGTCTGAAGGTTGAGTTGATGTAGATATAGAAGGCTTAGGGCCTTTGAGAATTATTTTAGTGTGAGATCGAGTAACAACATTAGTGCTAACTTGAGACTATCCTTGTTCAAAAGATTGAGGTGTAGACCCTCGCAATGTGAAAGGTGTTTTAGACTTGGAAATATCTTCCTTTCCCTTAAGACTGAGGACATTACAGTATTCAGTATCAATAGTTTCAACCATATTAATGACATTGTCATTATTGGTGTAAGTATAGTTGACCTTAGCATCAGTATTTTTTCCTTTAGATGATTCACCTTTTCCATGAGGAGGAAATGGATCTTTGAAAGTTTGGTGATTAGAATTTTTGTTGTGACTTCCCACAGCAATAACCTCACTATTAATGAGATCCTGGATTGTATGCCGCAATTTTTGACAAGAAGCTATGTTATGACCTTTGTTTTGGTGAAAATCACAATAAGTGGATTCATTCCACCAATGAGGTCTTGGTTGCGGATCAAAAGGTTACGGATTAGCCAATGGAGTAAGAAAATTGTTGTCTAAAAGAGTCTTGTAAACTACCTTTAGAGGTTCTCCTAAAGGCGTGAATTCTCTCTTGGGTCTAGGAGCCCAAGGTTTAGGTCCAGAAAATCGTGAAGTGCTTGGTTTGGATCCTGCCGTAGCCTGTTCAGTGGCTTTGGCTACTTGCATCGTGGTAGTGAGATTAAGGGAAGCCTTGGAAGGCTTAGCAGTCACATTGTCCACAACACCATCATTCACAACATTTTGTTTCTTGTTGGGAAATTTAGACTTATCTTTTCTTGAGGAAGAAGATCCTTGTTTATTTTCCTTGTGTAAGGTCAATTCTCCTTTCTTGATCATAAATGTCTCGATTCTTACAGCTTATTTAATCATGTCATCAAAGGTTAGGGGACCTTGTAGTTGTACTTGATACCCAAAGTTGGGGAGGAGATTATCGAGAAAGATGTCCAACTTTTCAGATTCAGGTATCTTGTGAGAATATCGTGTATAGAGTTGTCTCCATCTTTGGAGAAATGCCAAGAAGGATTCCCCATGATTTTGTTTCAAGTTGAAAAGATCTCGAATATGAACCAGATGTTGGATGTTGTGAGAATAATGTTGAAGAAATAAATTGGAAATTTCATCAAAGGTCTTGATGCCAGTTGGTAGTCTAGAAAACCATTCCATAGTTGATCCTCCCAAGCTACGTGGGAAAAGACGCATAAGATAGGTTGTGTCATGCATGAATTCCATGGAGAGAGCACCAAATTCTCTCAAATGGTCTTGAGGGTCAGATGTACCCAAGTATTTGTCATATTTAGGAAGTTCAACTCCTTTGGGAAAAGGAGGCATGTGAAGACCTTTATCAAATGGAAAAGGACAGATACTTTCCAACGTGAATTGTGTGACAGGTTTGTCTTTCTCTTTCAAGAGTTGAGAGAGTTGCTCTCGCATAGTTTGCATTTCTTTTCGCAAGTGGGAATTTTCAATTTCTTCCTCTTTCTCAACAAGTGTTTCTAAAGCATAATTGGAAGGTAACTTAGCCCCTTGATTGGCTAGTTCAAGAATGTATTTTTCTTTCTCTTCAGCTAGTAGAATTCCCATCATTTTACATAAATCTTTGTTAGCACGAGCTTTTGCAATATCTTCTTGAGTGATTTCAACTTCTACATCGTTAGGGGGGTCTTCAGAATGGGACTTACCCCAATTTGTAAAGAGGTCAGTTCTGCTAACCTCACCACCTAAATGGTTATGATCTTTTGTCTTGCCAAAATGCAAGGATTCAAGGTGTAAAGACTTGGTATGAAAAGATTGAGTGTTCTCTAAATTTGGGTCTTCTTGGAACAAAGGATTTCGAACCCTACTGAGATCCATAGGAAATGACCATTTATTGTAAGGTCGTCGTACCAGGGAAGGAGATCAAGATGATTCCTCACTAGATGTAGCTGGTAATGGTGTGAAAAGTACAGATTCATCTTGATTGATTTAAGGAAATGTTTTGCCACTTTGAGTTGTGACAGTCATAGACAAAGTTTTGAACAAGGAAAGTGAACTAGGATAAAACTTGAAATTGTCTCAAAGATTGCACAAACGTGCCAAAAGGTGAAGTATCCTTGGTGCAAATCATCTAAGATGAGGCTAAAATAAGCCAAGAGATGACTATTGCGACACAAGGCATGACAACACAGATGAAATAAATAAAAAAGACATGAGACAAGACCAGTTTAAGAAAGAATCACGTAGTTCTCAACCCAAGAAACTAAGTTTTAGACTGTGTGAAGATAGATGATAGAAAAATAGACCCATATCAGAGACTAGATTTGACAAAAGAATAACTGATTGGCAGATTTTAGCTCACTATTTTGGATAAAGGATTGCAGTTTCGCGTGACAAAATGCTATGTTGCGCGAAGACTCTCACTAAACCATGTGAAGAAATGCTTGCTTCGTGCGAAGAAAGACACCAGAGGACAAAATAATGACTGACAGAAAGTGACACTGTTGCCAAATGTCGCGCGACAAAGAATTTTGTATCACGCAAAGATTTTCACCGACTCGCGCGAAGATTTGGAAATTTCATGTGAAACTATGCAAATGTTAAAAAAAGTACATTTACAGAATCAGACTGTTAAGACCAGTTTGAGTTTTCCAAGATGAAATCATGCTATTTTTCAACAGATAGTTCAAGTTATAGATTGTTTTGGACATGTTCAAGATTGACAGTTTGTGTGTTTTGATGATAGTTTCGATTGTTCAAATGATACACCCACGCAAAACACATTAAATAGAATGTTTGTAGTACTAGAACAAGCACATTACAATCCTAGGATAGCCAGGACAATATCTATTGAATCCCCACTTGAACCGCAGTTCAGCTACGCTTACTCTTAGCAGATAACTTAGAAGCTTGGAAGCATGGGCTCCTCCTTACATATGCACTCACTTCTCAGGCATACCAAGCTTCGGACCCCAAAGGAATTGCTTCCCAAAGGGTTGTTATCTCTACTAAAAGCTGTAAGAATGTGGGGCATCTTAGTCGGTCTCTGACCTTGCGCGCCAATAGATAGAGGGTTTTTGGAAAATTAGAACAACAATTTGTAGTAAGGTCATCCATTCAGGTGGTTGTGATCAAGTCATTTTCCCAATAAAGGGGGCTCTCCCAATCCTTTCAAAGCAAAGTTTTCACCTTAACAATGTTGGGACTTTAACGCACCACTAGGGTACTAGAGGAGATTTTGGTTGCCACAATGAATTCACACCTGTCTATTGTGACATTAATCACAATAGCATTTTTTGTATACCGGT
>MU223769.1:7240-21127 GCA_018584345.1 Thuja plicata
TATTGCTATTATTTATAGCAGAACTGAAATTATCCTTTAAAGATCTAGACATTATGTTGAAGATAATTTCAGGTTTAGAGCTTTTCTCTCTGAAGATTCTGTTATTTCTTTCCTTCCAGATACTCCAACAAAGATGAGGAGGAATAAGATTCCAGAATTTTCTAGCCATATCATTATCAAAAGGGCATCTCCATTGAGTAACAAAGTCCTGCCAAGAGTTAGGAAAGAACCAAGCCAAATTCCAATTTTGAAAAACCGAAGACCAAACTTTCCTGGTAAAACTACAATGGATCATGAGGTGATCACAGGATTCAGCTTGATCAAAGCAAAGACTACATCTATTAACATGAGAGAAGCCTCTTTTTACCAAATTATCAATAGTTAGGGGCTTATTTTGGATAAGAATCCAAAAGAAAAAGTTAATCTTTGGAGTAAGGAGTTTATACCAGATAGTAGCACATTGAGGGTTATCATCCTTGGAGAACAAGAAGGAGCAGGTAGAGGCCACCGTGAATTCACCATGAGGAGATAGGTTCCACACAATCTTATCTCGAAGATTATCTTCACTGAACCAGGACTGCAATTCTATCATAAGGGGTAATAAACTTCTATCGATGCTAGAGAGATCCTTCCAAGAATTGTTATTCCTATAGTCAGAAACTTTATATCCAATAGTATTTTTAGCTACGTTAATAAACATTAAAATAACCTCTATATTCACCAATACTATGGCGAAAGTTGTTTTTTGAATTGTGAATAATACTTCACATGACATAGGTGAACAATAAAGGTGGATAGTTTTCCCTTCTTTATACGTCACAGATAGTGAGGCTACCTTTTCAAGTGCAAAAACACAATTTTTTTATGGATAGAAGTGCAACAATAAGTATTTTTGGAACTATAGAAATTGTTATGTTCAACACTAGTATTACAAATTACAAACATCTGACAACCCTTTTTAATTGAGACAAATGTTTCATACTAGATGAAGTAGAAAGCGATATCTACAGGTAGAACTAGAATACACCACAAATAAATTCAATCTAAAAATTTAGATTAGTTTATTTATAAAGATGACATGGTATAAATGACTAAAATTAGATCAAATTACTTCATAATCATGTTTGGAAACCTCATCTTTATTGCTACAACAAATATCTCGTCCATTTGGAAAGATCTTAAGCTTTTAACCAAAAACTTTAAATGATCAAGGAACCAAGAAGTAAATGCTAAGTTAAGATAAGATAAGATAAGATAAGATCACACGAGACCTAATAATTCTAAAGGTATTCCTAGGAGCTAAATAAAAATTTGAATAGGATCCACAAGTGATCTAGTTGGGTAAAATACCTTATTCACACCTACACCTAGTTTGTACTTGTAGGATGGCTTCTTTGTCAAATGAGCTACATGTGCGTTCCTATAAGGAAATTCCAAAAGATGATATGTGAAGTACATTATAGGTATGTTGAAGGACACTTTGGAAGTTATGAAAAAATATTGTTATGATTGAAAGGTTCTTTTAGTATCCTAAAAGGTAGCACAATGTTACTTCATATAGTCGATAAAATTGTACAATACGCATCATTAAAAAAACTACAAATAATAAGTCACGATTGTATATGCCTCTTCATTCCCTTGATGGGATTTGTAAATTAGTTGTGATGGATTTCATGTCCATGTTGCTACTAGAAACCTAGCCATGATTACATGCAAGTGGTGGAGATAGATTTTACAAAATGGTCATCATGGTAGCCTACATGAAGAGGGTCTCAATACAAGACACTTCCATGATTCTATTTTCCTGTGTTTGGTTCACTATTGAATGCCATAGATTATCATTTCTAATAGAGATATCAAGTTCTTTATAAATATGTGGTCTACAATCAGGGCTATGACACTAAGATTGCGGAGTTAACTACATGGCATCCTTAGATGGGGAAAGAAAGGTGGTCAATTAAATGATAGTCGATATTCTGAGGATGCATCATCCTAAATATCCCTAAATAAGAGAAGAGAGTCTCTGATATGTAAAACATAGTTTCAATCATGCAATACATGGCTCCACAAGGCATAACATCACTCTAAATAGGCATGTGATGCCTACCATTGGCTCCTTTAGATGATGCACTCCTAGCCAAAATAAGAGAGTCATCAACACATTTAAAGGAGGCAGAAAAAGCATCAAAATTTGTTGGGGAGATTCATCACATAGAACTTAAAGTGCAACATATACTTCTACATACCAACCAAAAGTATAAGGAGGGACACTAAAAAAATTGTGTGCATCACCAGTCTTAGGTTGATGAAAAAGTTTGGATTCAACTCCAAAAGGAAAGTTTGGAAGGACCATAGTAGAAACATCAGACTCTTTGCTGTGTGCCATAACATATCCTAAAAAGGGTTGTTGATAATGGTCTCAAAATTTATTTACCATCATTCCTAGGGATGCATATTATCTTCAATGTTGTTTACACCTTCGTGAGATACCTTAACAATTGTATAGCATATTTATAATGTAGATACAGATACTAAGGCTACCTTTTCTTTTATAAACTATTAAATAATTTATGATCATGTGAAGCTTTGAAGAGGTAACATATTCCTCTCTATCACATGGTTTTTAAATACAAATTCTCATGCTTGGCTGACCATTGAACCAAATACTCAAAGGAGGAGCCAAAACAAAATTCATTTCTGGATAGAAGTGCAACAATGAGTATTTGTGGAACTATAGAAATCGTTATGTTCAACACTGGTAAATTAAAAATTACAAAAATCTGAAAATCCTTTTTAATTGAGACAAATGTTTTATACTAGATGAAGTAGAAAGTGATATCTACAGGTAGAACTAGAATACACCACAAATAAATTCAATCTAAAAATTTAGATGAGTTTATTTCTAAAGACGAAATGATATAAATGACTAAAATTAGATCAAATTATTTCATAATTGTGTTTGGAAACATTGTCTTTATTACTACAACGAATATCCCATCCATTTGGAAAGATCTTAAGCTTTTAACCAAAAAATTCATGCCATGAGAAGATGCTATTGTTTGGCATCCGGCGACCCATTAATCAAGCTATAAATTGCCAACGTTAAGGTGGCTACATTTATGATATCAATTAATCTTGTGTCACTTTTGTTAATGTAGCTATGCTAGAGCAACGGTAGGATCTCTATTGAGTGTCCTAAATCAAACATCCAGTTGAACCCATTCAACCCGCAAGAATAAACAAAGCCCGCTTCAATTGGAAACTTCCCTGTTCTGTGTTGATTAATGTTGAGGTTTAGAATTACCACCCCAACTCACTCATTGGGGCTTAACAGTACTCTATCCTAACAATGGTAACCTTCTTGAGCTGTGGGTAGACTCTGAATAAGAAAGAGTCTTTGGATTCTAGGCTGATTCCTATTTGATATAGAATATCACCTTCCTGATTGAAAAAATTAGTGGGAAAAGGGAAAAAGCAACTTTGAATCTGAAAGTGAAAGGGAGGTGATACACCAAAATGAAATCAAACATTGATTGGAAAACAATGCAGTGACCCTAACTCATATAAAAAAATTTGATACCTTGCATCTCTGATCAACATATAGGTTAAAAGACTTAGCTTCTAGGGTATAGACCACAAATAGATTAATCTATCAACAAACATACATATTCTTCATAAGGCTTGCATTTGGATCACATAGAGGAGGAATAGTAAACATTCACTTCTCCTAGTTACCAAGATGAATAAACACTTATAGAGAAAGATGAAAACAGGATTTGAAATCAAAACTCAAAAGATATATGTGGAAATAGATCATCTTCTTTATTATCCTCCAAAAATATGAAAAAGTAGGCTACAAATAATATTTCCAAGGCATCAAGGAACAATATGCTCACTTTAAGCCCCCTCTCCAAAATCTGTGACCCCAAACATGAAGTAAAAGCCCAACTATATAGCCCATGTAGCTCAATTTTGAAAAATCACTTCTCCCTCCAAAAGCTCTCCAAAGTAGGAGATCACCAAGTCTAAGGCTTAATCAATGCCCTAAATCAAGCCCTAAATATGGCCCGCTAATGTTGGTGCATAAAAGACTTATATCTTTTTACCTATTTACCAACTTTATTACATAATATATAACAAAAACCCATCGAAAATGCATAAACTCTAAATGTATAAACTCTAACCCATAACCGGACATCAGAGTCTAGAACCCTAACTCCAAAAAGCTGATAACATGGTTTGTAAAAACCCCAACTCCAAAGCCTCCCGACACCATAGTCTAGCAAAGTTAACCTAATTCCTGCTCCATACTTGATCACAACTCATAGCTGACATGAGCATTTCCACTAAAGTATACATTGATGTCTTTGTAGCACTCAAAGTACTGTCATGGCATTGCTTGGGGAATTTCGAGGCACTGTGGAACTAACAATGCATTAACTCTCTTTGGCAATGGACTCGAAATCTCGGTAAAAGACACTGCATAATGTTTTTACATTATTGTTTGCATAACACTTAGGGTATTCTCTCGCGCTGCCATGCTTGGTTGAATCTGGAGTTTGGAATCCAAGATTAATAGCGTTGTATCTGCATTTTGACTATGTTAAGAAGCTCAGGCTTCTTTTTGTGATCCTGGGCTCTTTGGTAAATTGTGAGTTTGAACATTGGATTCCATAACATATGGTGATTTTTGTGGATTTTGTCTTTGAGGATACTGGAGTTTGGGGTTTGTTTTATCGAATTGGAATGATAGAGCTCGGGCTCTATAAACTATGAGTTAGACCCATGGCTTTAATTGTGTGGCAAGACCTAGAGAATAACTTGAAGAGTTCAAGCTCACGATGTTTTAATTCCATAACACTGGCGTTGGGTGCATGTGTTGAACTCAGGCTAGAGTTAATGGGTTTTTTAAATTAACCATTGTAAGCTTGGACTAATTCTAACTTGTGGTTGAAATATGTGGAGTTACCCTTTGAACTTTGTCTCAAAGCTTGGCATATTTCAGCCACAACTTCAAACTCATTCCCAGCTTATGGTCTACCAGGAATGAAGCTTTGGAAAAAGTGGGAGTCTTTGATCGCAACTTTCACTGTTAAAACTTAAAGAGCTCGGGCTCTCAATGTATGGTGATTTTTTACTTGACTTTGAGCTCTGTTGAACTTGGTTGTCATTCTTTCTACTAGTCTCTACCCACGACACATGGTATCTTCATTGCATCTTGAACTCGGCCTTCATGACATTTTACCTCCAGATAAGTTACCCTCTCATTCTCTGCAGCTTCTTCTTGAAATAAATGCATTTTGTTTTCGACAAGTTGTGATTTCTTTGCATATTATTTAGGAACTCAAGTTTTAATGAATCTATCTTGCTGGGCTCTTAAAAGATTTACATCTCTCCAGCAACAAATTAGGGTTTTTTGTTTAATTCCTCTGTCGACCCCTTCATTGCAGCATAAAATATCCCTTTACTTCAAGCTTTTCTTGTCTGTTGCTTTGTTTGCTATCATTTTCTTCATTATTACTCACTGTTTTAGATAAATAGCAATAAAATGGGATACCCACACGGCTATTGTTGGAATATGAAAGCTTGTTGGTGTTTTAGTTTGAAAGATGAACTCGGGATACCCACATGGCTATCCTGTTGTACAAAATTATAGTCTATTTAATGTTTGTCTTTTCAAGCATGACAATATTATTCTTAAAAACAAACAATACTTTGTCCCAATGGTGAAACTGTGAGCATTTTCTTGTCAACCTAAAAATATTTCATGTTAAAATATTCTGAGAATGTAGTTCCTCTTAGTGTAAAAAAAAAACATTGTTATTCAGTTACATACAAGATACCACCCATGGGCTTTGAGCACGGGCTCATGACTCCCATGGGAAATATCCACAATAGGAACCTTATTTAAACATGCATATCATTTAACCATGACAATATCTCATGTATGCATGATGAATACTGCATTTCAATACACCAGAATAAGATCTATTTGCTCAATTACCCTACATAGAATGAACACTTGAAATTTACATCAAGGTCCTAGATACTGTACTTTCTTGAAGGCATGAATTAGCAAAACATCATTGAGTTTGAGCTGATTCAAAGTCATAACATGAATACACTATTTTTCTCCATTCATATGCACAAATAGATATCACTGTATTGATTTTCTATCTCTTTAAACAAAATTGATATGATGTACTCATTTAACGCCAACTATTTATTCATGTTTTTCACTCATCTTGATACAATGTAGTTAAAATGCTCGCTCTATGACAACATATAAACACATTATTACTTCAATTCTTGCTCATTATTCTTTACTTGTAGCTCATATGCAGATTATCAATTCTGTTATATATCCCCATTCTTTGCAAACCCTACTGTTATGTAAGCATAGACAATAACACTTCATAATATGAGATTGATGATAACATGATTGATCACTTAAGCATGCATTATCCATAATTGAATCCAATTCATATGTCTTTTCTGCATCTGCATACTTACTATAAAAACATCACTTCCAATTCACCTTACATGATGAACACTGCATTTTCTCCTCCATTTTTTGCATATTCCTTCTTGGGATCCTTCACTGCCCATATGTCTCCTGCAACATCATTAACTCTTTTTATGCACCTGCATCTTCTCCCTTTGTATGAACATGAACTGTAACATCTTGTGATGCATACAACCTTCTTGTATGTAATGCCTTATGTGAAGTTCAGGCATAATGCCTTATGTGAAGTTCAGGCATAGGCTTGTGACACTCACTACATTTATCTTGTTATCTATACTTAGTTACTTGCTCACCTATTGCACACATCTCACCAATCAACCTGTTAGGTTAGCAAAACAAATGAGCCAATTAATGTTTGTGTGTGAGTGTCATATGAGATGGCACTCATTCATGAATGTTGGTTGGTTTAGTTGTGTTGGTTAAACTAACAGGATGATGTAATTATGAAAAAGGTTTCTCAGATAGAAATACCAATTCCCTTTCATTTAGATATCTAGTTTTGAAAACAAGAACAACATACATCAGAATGATCATTAATAGTAAAAGGTTTCATGTTTAAACAAGTCTATTTAATACTATCTTTCTCTTAGTATGGATGCACATTTCCTTGTTACATTGAATTTTTTAGATAGATATGCGGCATTGGAAGATTTGATTGTATTTGTATGTTTTTTGTGTTTCATGCATTTCTTAGATCTAGCTAGATCTAACACTATTTTCTCTATCATGATGCAGGTGAAACCCTAAAGACCTAGTGAAGATGAAGAACTGGACTTGGAGACCTAAGAACTAACAGACAACCAGTTGACAACCAACATACAAAAAGGAAATGCATGGGACCCCTATTCCATACTTCTATCATGCTTTCTATTCTGCAAATATACTTCTTTGATTGACATGAAATATGAAATATGAAAGGACACTTGTATACTACATTTAGTTTGAATGCACAATGTAATTGATCAATTATAAATTTGAAATTTTGGAATGTGATCAATACCTAGATTACAATTTGATAATGAATGCAATAATGAAATATTAATCAACAATACCTTAAGGATAGTGTTAATTGGACCCCTAAAAATGCAGTCTTTTCACATTTGTGTTTATTCTTCTGTATGCTTTAATTTTGGGTAACAATTTTGGCAACTTCTGCTAGATGTCTGCCTGCTAGACATGACCTACAGACCTTATCCTTGGGCAACAGAGTTAGAAAACCAGAAACCATGAATGCAACCATTATTGAAATGAAAATGCATCTAATCTAGAATCATGCAACCTAAAGACCTAATGCTTGAACAACACTTATTGAAAAGGAAACTAGACTAAACCTAACCCTCAAAGCAAAGCTTGAGGTGTATTCCATTAACTAGAATTTATAGAACTTCTCCATCAGTTGTAGACAACTGGAAATCATTATTCTCTTTACAAGCTGTAATAACAAAAGGGCCTGACCAAAAATTGTCAAATTTATCATGTTGACCTGGTCTTCTCTTTCGCACATCCCATTTGAGTACTAAATCCCCTTGAAAGCTCTAGGTGTATCCCTTCTATCAAATGAACTTTTAGTTTTCTCTTGTCTTAACGCCATTTTTTTAATGCCATTCTTCTTTCTTCTTCAAGATGTAGCAATTCAACATATCTCAGCTTAAGAGGATCTTCCTCTTCGAACAACATCATCTGGTTAGCTAACTGTAAAGCAAGAAATTTAGTAGAAATTGGAAATCTTGCCTCCTTACCATAAACCAAAACATAGGGTGAATTCCCAATAATCTTCTTTGGTGTGATTCTATCTAGCCATAAGACTGCCTTCAGTTTGGAGTGCCAATCCCTCTTATTTCCCTACAGAGTCCTTTTAATAATCCTAATCAAGTTTTTATTGGTAGATTCTATAAGACCATTACCTTGAGGATAATAGTTAGAATAAGTATTTAGATAAATGCCATTCTTGACAGCCCACACTTTTATATTTGAACCAACAAAAGCTAAAGTATTATCTGATACTATTGACTGAGGGACACCAAACCTGGTTACAATATCATCATAGAATTTGAACACAGCAGATCTAGTAGACTCCTTTAGTGCAATGGCTTCATTTCATCTGGTAAAATAGTCTGTGGTAGTCAAGATCAACTTATGACCTGCACTAGAATTAGGATATATCGGACCTATAAAGTCCACTCTGCATTTATTAAATGGCTGATCCACAATGATTGGATTTAATAGAAATGTTGCTAACTTTTTTCTTTCCTCCAAACATAGCACACTTTTGGCATTTTATTGCCCATGAATGAGTATATTTGAATAAATATCGCCAATAATAGCCAGCTCTTAGAATTTTTTAGGCTATAGTTTTAGGGATGCAATGCCCTCCACAAGATCCATCATGGAATTCAGATAAAATCTCATTTTGATCAACATAGTCTATGCACTTGAGAAGCATACCAGAATTTTTTTTCCTATAAAGATTAAATTATCAATTAGAACATAAGGAATAGATTGTAACCTGAAGTATCTTCTTTTGGCTTTATCAATATTTATTGGACATTGACCAGTTTGTAGAAATCTGGTCATATTTGATAACCAGGATGTTGAATCATTGATTAACACGTAATTAACTTGGGGCAAGGCAGCCTCTTCAATGGCTTCAACCTTATCTTCTCCTTCTGCCATTTGAGCACATAAACCTTTTCCTCTAACCAGCTTGGTTGCATGAATTTGCACATCATACTCCATAACTCTTGTTATCCATCCTGCCCTTTTTTCATTGACATCTTTGTTCTATAAGAACACTTCAATGCTAGGATGTGCAACCATTAGATGTATCTTATTCCTAGCAACCAAGTGCTTAAACTTTTTCAAGGCTTTAATAACAGCTAGCACATGTTTCTCAACATAACTCTACTTTTGCTCACAATAATCCATACCTTTGCTAAACAATGCAACTGGCTTCTCTTGTTCATCTTCATTCTTTTGCACCAACATTGCTGAAATAGTGTTAATACCACTATAAGCATATAAAATAAAATCCTTAGAGAAATCAGGATTAGTTAAAGTAGGGGCTAAAGACAAAGCCTACTTAATCTGTTTAAAACTCCTCTTTCCCTCAGCAGTCCAGTTGGAAGGTACATCTTTTTTAAATATAGCAGTCAAAGGTTTTAACAAGTTTTCAATATTAGGGATAAAGCATCTAACAAAATTTATCCTTCCAATAAAACTCTACAATCCTTTCTTATTTTTTTGCAATGATAGTTCCAGAATTGCATAAATTCTTCTAGGATCAATAGTTGTACCCTCTTTAGACACTTGGTATCCTAAACATTTTCCTTCATGTACTAAAAAAATAGACTTCTTGGGGTTAAGAGAGATTCCAAACTCTCTGCATCTTTGTAACACTTGTCTCAGATGATCTATGTGCTAGTTTGCAACCTTGTTGTAAGTTGTGACATCATCTAGGTATACTAGAACAAATTTATACATTAAATTTCTGAAAGCCATGTTCATTTCCTTCTAGAATGTAGCTCCTGCATTTGATAATCCAAATGGAATTATCCTATAAGCCATTGTACCCCATTTGGTTGTGAAACCAGTTTTAAATTGATCTTCATCTCTTACTAGTACTTGGTTATAGCCAGAATAACCATCAAGAAGGGAGAGTCTTTCAGAACCAGAGATATATTGTAGGATTTGTTCCATAGAAGTAAGAGGGTGCCTATCTTTTTGAGATTCCCTGTTAAGGTCTCTAAAGTCTACACAAAGTCTTATCTCTCCATTCTTTTTTCTCACAAGAACTAGATTTGAAACCCAAGATGTATGCTTGATAGGAAATATGATACCACCATTCAGAAGTTTATTCAACTCTTCCAACATTAAAGGCTCTAACTTTGTGTTAATAGCCCTTTGCCTTTGTCTGATTGGCCTAGAATTTGGGTGTAGTTCTATGGTATGTTGGGTTAATTGAGGATCAAATCCTTTCAAGTCAGCATAATCCCATGCAAACACATCATTATATTCTCTAAAAAAATCAATAAGCAGTTCCTTTTCTTCAGGAGAATTAATGTTACCAACCTTCAAATACTTGTCTCTGAATATCTCCACCTCTTCATAGTGATCTTCCTTGATCAACAAGTTGGTTTTATTCTTTTTGAATTGATCATCAAAGTTGAAAGCTAACTCTATGATGAACAATCCCTTTGGAAGCTTATTAGTCTCCAGCTGAATGATTTGATTTTCCATTTGCCGACTGAATTTATCATTTTTGGAAGCTGAGAAATCTTTTGTTTCAGTCATAAAACTTAAAATATGTTCATCAATGTTAAACACCTGGAAATTTACATCATTGTCTTGGATAGATGGCCTCACAACAATTTTCAAATGTGACTGATCTAAGATATGTCCTTTATTTTTATTAATTGAAACATGTGCACCAATACCAGCCAATGTATCAACATGCATATTTTTCCTGCTAGGTATAGAAATGAGGTTAAATGCATCAAAATTATCCAGAATATCAGAAACTTTGGATTTATACAACTTCAAAAGATCAATTTTAACAACATTGATACCTCTCACCTATTTTACTATCAACTCACTATCCCCAAATGCCCTCAAGCATTTGATTCTTCTTTTCCTTGCCCACTCTAAACCTTGAATAAGACTTGCATATTAAGCTACATTATTAGAACATGGAAAATATAATTTGTATGCAACATAAATTTTATCACCATCAGGTGAAACTAACATCACCCCTACATCAACACCATCTTTATTCTTAGATCCATCAAAATATAAGTCCCATAGCTAGTTAGATAATTTAGATTCAGAACTTTGATCTTTTATCAAGTTAGGCAAAACTGCATCAGATTCCAACATCACATAGTTACCAAAACCAACATCAAACACATCATCATCTTGATCAATTCTAGTTTCTCATTCATCCAGAACAATATCAGGATACTCCACAGTTTGTGTGTTATAAGATGAACTATCATTGATCTCATTTGGATCCATAATCACACAACTTGCATTAATGGGGCTAGGATTATAAGGCTTTATGTGATCCTTGGCCCATAACTCTGACTTTATGGTTGCTTTAGTACCATATCTGGTTCTGAAATATAACTGGGACCAGTCTGATGAGAAATATCCATCTATTTTAGCTGTAAAATCCCTTGACAAACATAGGGAAAAATAGGGTGACAGATCTATGGCAAAAATATCTTGGAAAATTGAAAAATTTGGACATGAGTGTAAGGTCAAACTTGCATTTTTAACAACCCCTAAGGTCTTGAATGAAGTACCATCAAGCTGGACCACTCCTTTCTCTAGAGGTTCATACTTTAAATCCAACATGTCAGTTATCTTCTTTGGAATGACAGTGATGGTTGCACCACTATCTACCATACAATTATGCACTAATTTGTTTCCAATGATCAAAGAAACATAAAAAGGATGAGGCTTACTATTTGCAGGTTTCTTACCTTCATTTTCTATTGTCTTTTGCACATTTGCTGGCTTTTTATCAACTGTCACTGCTGATTGCTTCAAATCTGTAGTCTTTTTACTCACTTGTGGTGCTGGTTGCTGCACTTTAGCAGGCTTCTTTTCTTCTTTAGCTATTTCTTCCTAAACTTTAGAGGGATCTGAATCAGCCATAACCACTCTAGGAGGATGCTGAACAGCTTGCTGTGAACTTGTTGTCCCTTTAGACAACTCTTCCTTCAATAAATCAGCTTTCCCTAGAATGGCTAATGAATCCCACATAGAAATAGAAACATTCATCTTCTCCATATTATCAACGATATTATAGGGAACAAAAAACTATACCTTCTTAGGTGATTTACGAATGGTTTGATCCGCCTGCCTTTGATGTTATTGTTCTTTGTTTGCAAAAGTAGAGAGCACCTTTAGAATAGAAATAAGAGGAGTGAATGGTGATTGAGTTATGGCAGCAATCTTAGCAGCTAACTGCTATGATTCTAGAGCTCTCTTCTTGGCTCTTGTGTTTGCTGATACAGGTGAATCACTACTCACTCCATAGAACTATTCCTCTTGCCAATTCAGAAATGCAATGTTTGGAGCAGGTAGATCTGGTTGTTGTTCAGTCTCATCAGTGGATGCAGTGGGTTGTGATCAATCACACATTGAACCATTAAGGCTTGATTAAGCACTCCATTAGTGAACTTAGAATGATTGTGGGGTTGCCCACAAGGATAGCACCATTCATAATTACTAGCAAGATTTTCTTGGTTAGGAACAATATCCCTAACAGTATTAACAGGTGCAGGATTATAAGGTCTACAAGGCCTTTGGTTCCAATTTTGCCTATTTGCACTGCTATTTCCTTGGTATTGTTGCTTGTTACCTAGGTAAATGGGTTGGTTAGGTTGCCAGGATGAAGAAATAGAAAATTGGTTTTGAGTATGGGCTATTGGATTGCCTTGAGTTTGCTGCCTTTTAAGGTTTACCAACTCATTTCCAAAGGTTTTTATTAAGCTCTGAATCTTTTTCTCGCTATCTTTTATGCTTTGCAACTCATTGGAAGGGACAACATGCATTATCTCCTCACTTTTATAAGATGGTAATGGAGCCAGAGGTAGGGAGTCAATACAATATTGGATTGGATACTAGGAAAGAAGGGCATAGGTGGCCTAGGGGCTATCTTCCCTGCCTGAATAAGGCTATTCTCTGCTCTAATTGCAATATCAAAAGCTTGAGGTAAAGAATTTCCACCATAGATTGGATCATTACTTTAATATCTCTATTCTGACTTTTAAGAAAGTACATGAATACATATTTAGCAAAGGGTCTTACCGTGGCAGGAATCCTATTTCAAGCCTTTCGAAATCAGATATTGAAATCACTTATCTCTTCTTGTGGAGGCCTTTTAATAGTAGTTAATTGTTCCACGGTCCACCAAAGAAAGTGTAGACACCCTAAAATGGACATGCTTATGACTTTACATTAAAAACACTAATTATTATCTATTAATTAATGGTTTTTTAATCATTAATTAATCATCTATTTTCTTCTAAATTCATTCCCCAAATCATCTAATCAAATTCCTCAAATTAATTAAATAATTAATTTTATTTAATTAATTAACCTTAATTGATTAATTACCATTAATTAATTAACTAAATTCAATTTCTTATAGTTTAAATTCAAATATTTAAACTTACTAATTAAATTCTTCCAATTAAGTTAATTTCATTCAATAAAGCAATTCTTAATCCAAAAGAATTCAATTATCTCACATGTTGAAAACATTAATTAAAATAAATGAATTAAATATTCATTTATCTTCAAAGAGATAACTCCAATCAGATCACATGGGTTACTCCACCCATCTCTCCAGTCCA
>MU223769.1:21177-34776 GCA_018584345.1 Thuja plicata
TCATTTATCTTCAAAGAGATAACTCCAATCAGATCACATGGGTTACTCCACCCATCTCTCCAGTCCACATGGGTAACTTCACCCACCTCTTCAGTTCAAAAAGGTAACTCACAATTAGCTCTTCAATTAACCAAGCTCTATCTCCTCTTTACCAAATGAAGAGGTGGAGTTTACTAATGGCTTCTCCAAGTTCCTTTTAATCTCAACCATTCATCTCCCTATCTCTGGGATTGATCTCAACCGTTCATATCATCACCAATTCCTATATAATAAAACCTTCATAACCATTTGAAGGATCCAAGATTTCAAGCTCTCGTACGCCATTACTCCGTCAGTTTGGTTCTATCATTCAAGCCATCTTGCGATCACACACACCTTTCAATTAGCAAATTCTCGACACTTCTCAAGTCATAGACGTTGCCCCGCCAATACTGAGCATTAATAACAGTGTTTCAGAAGGAGTAGAGAGAAACAATAGAAGCTTCAAGCATTGTGAGGTGTGCATTTATTTTTTTTCCTTTCTCTTGCTTGTACATTTTATTGAATATGTTTCAGGTTATTCGGTTTAGTAGTTATTGTGTACTTGATTTATATAATTTGTGGAACCTTTGCTACTAACCCTCACCTTTGGAAAGCTTGGGAATCACGGATCATGAATAGAGGCGTATATTTTGGTGAACCCGACGTGAACTTACAACCCATGTGAAATTTGCTCATATCTTTCAAACCGCATGAAATTATTTTATGAAATTTGTTTTGCAGGTTGATGCTGATCTAAGGAGGCCCCAAACAAAAATTCAGATTTTTCTGATTTTTTAAATTTTTTTTTATAATTTTTCTGTGATATTTTATAAAAAATCATTTTTGGACACAAATCAGAGTTTCTTTTCAATAAAATTACATTTTTGGAAAGGTATTGAAATTATAGAGGGGGTCTATTCTCTGTGATTTTAATATCTATGAAATTATTTTGCAAAAATAATAGATCTTTTCAAACTGGTCTTTTATGATAAAAAGGATCCTTAGGGTACAAATTAAGCAATTATGATCTCAAATTGTTTTTACAGGTACCATTTGACATAAGAAAGCTACAGTCCAAAATTCAGATTTTTTTGAATTTTTTACAATTTTTTATAATTTTTTTATGATATTTCATAAAAAATTAATTTTCAACACAAATCAACATTTCTTATGAAAAAAGTTACATTTTTGGAAAGGTATTGAAATTATAGAGGGGGTATATTCTCAATGATTTTAATTTTTGTGAATTTATTTTGCAAAAATAATAGATCTCTTCAAACTGGTATTTTATGATAAAATAGGTCCCTAGGGCACAAATTAAGGAATTATGATCTAAATTGTTTTTTGCAGGTACCCTTTGACATAAGAAAGCTATAATCAAAAATTTAGATTTTTTTAAATTTTTTACAATTTTTTATAATTTTGTTATGATATTTCATAAAAAATTAATTTTGGACACAAATCAACATCTCTTATCAAAAAAGTTACATTTTTGGAAAGGTCTTGAAATTATACAGGGAATTTATTCTCTGTTATTTTATTTTTTCTGAGAAATGTTTTTAAAAAAATAAATATCTTTGAAAAAGTTTTCTTTTTATGTGTTCTTTCTTGATTTCTTGGGATTGAGAAAATGACTAAAGGCCAACCAAGAGGATAATCAGACGCATACCAGGTGCGAAGAGCATTAAGAACTGCCAAAAGGAGAACCATCAACTATTTATCACAACAAAGGGCTATTCTCACAATCATAGCTAACGATCAAAGTGAGTCAAACACGAGGTACATTGATTCAATTAAGAGATTTTCAAGTAAGTATAAAGTCACCATTAATTTCAGCAATCTCAACAATCCTGGAGTTTTCGGATATTTTGCTATTTTGGATTGAAAGCTTTCATTTCTGAAGATACTAAACACTTTTTTTGACAGGTACAAATCGAGGAGGCAAGATAACAATACAACTTAAAATTCATTCACTTGTCGATTTGGGTTTAAAAAGAACAGTGTTTGTCACACAACTTACATCTCACATTTGAAAATTGGGCTTAAAATTGACGTGGGGACTAAAATTGAACAAGGCAAAGAATTTCTCGATTTGGTGCATTAAAATTGAACAAGCAATCAACACCTAATTTTGGGCTTAAAATTGAACACTTGTGCTTGTATGGTGGTGTAGCTTAGTTCACATTTCAAACTTTTGGAGCTTAATCAATTTACCTTGTGTCTTGAGTTTTGGGTGCACTTGCACAAACTGTTAGATTACAAACCTTTACACGTTTTAGAAAGGCATGTCTGGGGAATGTGCTTCTTCCTCAGAGGATGACCTTAAATTGGTAATCCTTCCGATCGGTATATAAACAAGGCACGAACCAAAGTTCCATCTTATCTAGCCAAGCTCAGGCGAGGTGTGTTGATAATAGTCTGGATCGGGTGAATATCCCTAAGGAGCCAGCATGGTCAACTAGGCTCTTAAGTGAGTCACGCATGTACAAACCGATTGGAGAGACACCACAGACCCTTACTACAACCTTGGTTAATTATAGGCCAACCTGTTTTACCTCCGAATAGATACCTTATTATAGTGCAAGGGGTTGCAGAATTTCCCCGCAAGATTCCCAACATATGTGTCCCACGGTATTTGTGTAGTGAAAGAGATCTTCACTTCACGGCAACAATACCTGGAAATGGAAAAAACACGGGAACCTACGTTGTGGACCTTCGTGTCCTAGTAGCGTGACAATTGTTGTGTGAGCTAACAGACATTCAAGAATTGGGCCTATAACATTGTATTATGAAGCCATTGACCTAGATTAATCTGATTGTTCATTGTTGAGACCTCGTGATAACATTGCAACTTGAAAAAGTTGTAGAACATACACAATTTCATTCTTCATTCTTCAAAACACAGTGTCTATTGTGCTTGTTCCTTTGATCAGTTTCTAAAAATGCAAAACAAAAACATCCAAACTGTCAAAACAAGTCAAATGTGTTAAAGTCTTTGGTTGTCAAACATCAATTGTCTTGCAAATCAGAATCATTGTTCCAAAAAAATAAAGCAATGGTACTTATCCTCTAGTATTTTTTAAAATGTTCCTCATTTACCACAATTGCCCACATTGTGCCGCAATTGAAGGAAGTTAGCTATAGTTGACTTGTTTATTGCTGCAATCATTGTGTTTATTACCGCAATCGGTGATAAACTACTGCAATCGGTGAAATTGTACCGCAATTGACCAGATATACTATATTCCTGTTTTGACCTAAAACCTTGAAAGAATTCTTCATTTGGTGTCCAAAACTAGTGTCTATCCCAGGAAAATGCGAAGAACATTGTGTGAATCTCTAAACATTAAAGATTACCCTTTCTTTGTGAAGCATGATTATTGTCAAAAACATTGTTAGTTCAAAAGCTCAGACTCGAAATACCTTGATCTCATCATATCAAACATCATCATCTTTATCAAAGTGACTTTGTCCAAAATAAACGTCAGAAAATCTTATCTTTTTATCATCACTACTTTGAGATCAAGTTATATCAAAATCTGTCCCTGGAATTACCCTTGTCCAAAACATAACTCAGACTTCCTTAGAAAGGATCTTCTTCCTTGTTTTCTTTATATCACTTGTTTTAGTTACAAAACCTGGACCACACTATGTCTCAAACACCTCATGGAGGACCTTACACAAGGTCTAAGGCTAGAACTCAACCTGATGAGTCATATATCAATTGTTTCCCCGCTTGGGAAATAGAGCAAGAGAATGATCCCTTTGCAAATACCAGTTCTGCTCTATTCATTGAACAGCCCCATGGGGCAGCCTTTCTCCAAGATATCACCGAGGAAGAACTTGAAGATGTGGAACAAGATGCTTACTCCATGAAAGTAGTTAACGATGTTGTAGAGAGGAATCCTGAATTTTACCTAGCCATGCTAATAAAGAAGGGAGTCAAACTCCCCGCCGAATTCAGTGTATCGACTATATGGCCTGAAAACCCTCTTATAGGTCAAAACACTACTCAACCATCTCAGATACTACCAGTTGTGTCACGGATCTTCCCACCATTGGTATTACCCACATTGACATAGACTATATCCGGTCAAACTAAGGACCCAAACCATGCCAGCACATCTTCCACTCAAAGCATGATAGGCTCACAACTAAGTGCACCCATGGTCACTAGTATGCCTCCACCTTTGGTATCATGGCCAGGACAATCAAGCTCTCATGCTATGACTTCCATCCCACCAAACACTAACTGTTCTAAAACTATGTCGCTGCTATAGTCAATTCACACTAGCCATGGGATCAATACTTCATGCCCACAGGGATCCATCTCTGTAGGAATGACTTATAGTCAAGGCCCACCCAAGGCTACATCTTTTCCCATTCTGACACCAATCCAACCCCCACAACAGCAACCCTAGCTTCAGTTTCCTCAGTTCCAACCCCTGCAACAACAACCCCAGCTTCAGTTTCCTCAAATCCAACCTCCACAACAACAACCCCAGCTTTATTTGCCTCAAAACCAACCTCCACAATAGCAACCCCAGCTTCAGTTGCCTCAAAACCAACTTCTACAACAGCAACCCTAGCTTCAATTGCCTCAAATCCATCCACAACAACAACAACCCCAATTTCAAACCCAACCTCAACAGCAGCAATACCAACCCCAACAGTATCAACCCTAGTTTCAGTCATAACAACAAACGCATCAAAACCCACCATGGCTTACTCATGTCCCTCCAGTTACAAACCACTTGGTGGGAAATTAGTATCAAGTCCCTAGGATGAAACCCTATATTCCCACTCAAGGGACACAGAGGCACAGCCTCATACCCACCACAACACAAAGGAATGTCTACACACACCAGCCTCAATATCAAATGGACATGTTAATGCAACAAATGCAAACCCTTCAAACCCAAATGATGGATATACAAAATTAGGGGCAAACTAAATCCTATACCGTAGAGGATTTATACCCATACCCTTTTTACCATTCTCTTCACATGTCTTCATTCCCAAATTACTTCTTGGTACCAAAATTTAACAAATATAGGGGCAGTACCAACCGTATTGAACATATACGAGAGTTCTTTTCTAGTTGTGTCAAAGTCGCCCATGATGAGACATATCTAATGCGACTATTCCCACAAAGCTTGGCCATACCAGCAATGGAATGGTTCTCACATTTAGCTCATGACATTCAGTCTTGGGGCGAATTGGCTGAAAAGTTCATAGCTCACTTCCATCATAACATCGAGCGCAAGGTCAGCATCAAGGACCTTTGCGATATCAAACAGAAGGATGGAGAGTCTTTTGTGAAATTCCTATAGAGATGGAGGAATATGGAAAATCACATAACATATGATGTGCCCGAACAAGACTTAATAGTCATGTTTGTTGACAATCTAATTCCAGACATGTCATTCACAACAGAGTTACAATTAGCTCTGAACTTCACACAACTCATCGAAAGAGGAATTCGTTGTGAGAAGAACTTAGTAAAAAGAGGAATCCTTACAGATCCCACACAAAAAAATACGAATAAAAATGCAACGGACAAAGCAAAGTGGTGGAACACAAACAAAAATGTCACTAGCAATGGTGTCATTGATGTAAAGACAGTCAACTACACACAACCCAAGGTGTCACTGCAAGGCGCACCTGTGGCCAACCAAAAACCCACAGGGCCCACTCAACAAGCATACACCCTAAACCAACCTCCCCCTATACAAGCTGCCACTATGTCAAACAGTCAACAACAGAATCAATGCAAACCACGGTTTCAATTCCAGCAATGAGATTTCACACCATTAGGAGAGCTGATAGAATCAGCTTTACGTAAGTTGATGCAATAAAAAACTATCACTCTCCCAGAAATTAGGGACTTTGAACAAGATGAAAATAAACCAAGGTGGTATAATGACAAAGATTTTTGTGAATTTCATCAGGTGAAAGGACACAAAACGGCCAAATGCTACCGATTGAAACACGCTATTCAAGATCTGATTGGCACAGGGATCATCGATGTGCCAAACACTCAAACCAAAGGCACAAATGATCACACTATATTCAATGATACCTTTCATGATCACAAGAAGGGAAAATCTTCTGAGTCTGGTGGACAAACAAAACAAGTCAACTATACATATGCCAATAGTGGTAATACTATCAATTGCCTAAACCCTGCAGATAGCCATGTGGCTACGATTACTATCAGACACCAAGGTAATAAATGTGTTGTAACAATGTGTCATGCTAGAGTCATCTTACAAGGAGTACCATCCTCTTCTACTACACCGGCCAATCCTACAACAAACTTAGATCTGCAAACAAGCATACTGAACCAACTAAAGCGCACACTTGCCCAATTCTCCATGTTTGACCTACTACGCATATCTTCGCAGCATAAGCTGGCACTTGACCAAGCCCTTCAGAATGTAGCTATCCCAAGGGACATAACACTTGAAAGCTTCCAAATGATGGTCAACCATATAACTGCTAACAAACATGCCACATTCATAGATCGTGATGTATCATTGCATAAACCCCTGCATAATGATCCTCTGCACTTGCTTGTCTAGGTCCACAAAAGTGCTATCCATAGGGTCCTTGTTGATGGTTGAGCTGGGTTAAACATATGTACTCTAAAGTTAATCAAGCAACTAGGATATTCAGAATCAAGCATTGATGTCACAAGGAGGATAAATATCCGAGCTTATGATGAAGAGGAAAGGTCCTCTAAAGGTATTATCATTCTACCTGTTCGTATTGGTCCCGTAGTAAAAAACACTCCCTTCCAAACCTTAGACCTTGAGTTGGGATACAACATGCTACTAGGGAGACCTTGGATACATGAAATGCAAGCTGTACCTTTGACATACCATCAATGCATCAAGCTCCCACACCAGGGAGAGGAAATCATCATAGAAGGAGATCCCAACCCCTTCCAATATTGTAATGCCATCCAAATCAACATTGATAACTAGGCACCATCAAACCAAGGTGAAAGCATCCCATCCTCTTTAGATTCAAATCCCAAGGATGTCACACGAGCAGCAGGAAAGATAGTCATTAAATAGGACACAAGTATTCCCTCCTCTTTAGATTCAAATCTTAAAGATATCACACAGAAAGCAGGCAAGATATCCATCATTGACAAGGTTTGTGGTGAATACAGATATGAAGAGGCCTTTAAAATCATGCACATGCCTCAAAGCCCAAGAAATCGTGGCATGCCACAACCTGTTATTGCAATAGAAACTCTGCAGCCTTTTCTATTCAGATGTCCACCCACAACCTTTTTCTAATGGGGAGACATAGCGGAAGAAAATCCTTTTGAACAAGACATCAATACCTGGTTATACCAAGATTCCCCTGAGACAATCCAACCACCACTACCCTTGTCAAACTATGGTAATGGTTACACAATGATACAAAGATTTGGGTTCGATGGTACAAGCGGGCTGGGGGCAAGGCAACAAGGCATATATGAATTGCCTCTCCCACCAACTTAGAGAAACGCAAGAGGGTTGGGTTGTGGACAAAAAAGCACTAGTCCTATGATCCAAGACATTCAAATCAATTAGGAACAAGTGGCAGAGATGCACTGGGGGCACAACACAGAGCATGTCCTAATAAGCAACATATTAGCACAGTTGTTGCCCGCCGAAGAGGGAACCACACAATCCCTAATAAACGTACACATAGAAATCAATGATAACTAAGGAAGTGATACATCGGACAAGAATTCTATTGAGACTGAATCCCATGAGTATGAGTGGAGATCCCTTCATGACTCTGAACTGTCAATCCCATATTATTCCCCTTAGTCAGACATTGTCATAAATCTCGCAGACCTATTTGACCAACTAACTGTTACCGAACAACCTTGCATTGACAAACATATCATTCATCAGACCTCAAGTGGTACATCCACATAAAATTCCAATTTTGTAGGCACCATATCAGCAGTCCCCTTTAGTCAACCGAAGCCAAACAGTAGTGAAAGTGTCTGTCTTGTACACCCTGAGCTTATAGAGTGGTATCAACAAGGACCACCTGATCTAGATGTCTTTGAGAATGATGAGGTGATAGCTCATTTCATGGGATTGAGGGAAGGCATCCCATCAGGAGATCACAAGGAAGGCTTCTCTTTAATCTAGATAGAGCAGCATATTTCGGGGAGGAAGCTCCTCTTTCCAGTCCACAAAAGAAAAAAAGAAAAGAATGATAAAAAGCTAAAAGAAGACGTATCTTCTAGAGAAAACCTCACTGAGGTGCTATAAGATGGAAAGAAGGAACTCCTCCCCTTGACAAAGGAGAATTTAGCACTATTAGCAAAAGAGACAGAGGAAGTCAACTTGGGAGATGACAAAAACCCAAAGAACATATACTTGGCAAAATCACTCACCCCAGAGGAGAGAGAAAATTTTATTAGTTTCTTCAAAGCAAGGATGATCAATTTTGCATGGTCCTACTCAGATATGCCACGGTTAGATTCGGAGCCAGTTCTACACCATCTCCCGTTGCTACCCAATGCCAAACCTGTCAAGCAGAAGCTGAGAAAGATGCATCCCCACATTTCATTGCTAGTCAAAGTAGAATTGAAAAAGCTCCTGGATGCTAAGTTCATCATACCTATACCATATACGGACTGGATATCTAATTTGGTACTAGTTACAAATAAAAGTGGTCAGATATGGATTTTCATAGAATTTCGGGATCTCAACATAGCATGTCCCAAGGATGACTTTCCTTTACCAAAAATTGATATGATAGTAGACCTAACTACCGGACATCAAATGCTATCACTCATGGATGGCTTTTCAGGTTACAATCAAATAAAGATCGTGCCAGAGGACCAACACAAAACAACTTTCACATGTCCTTAGGGAACATATTGTTGGAATGTCATGTCGTTTGGTCTAAAGAATGTTGGAGCGACATATCAAAGGGCAATGACAACTATATTTCATGATCTCATCCACGAGACAATGGAAGACTATGTGGATGGCATACTAGCAAAATCCATACTTTGAAAGGATCATCTACAGGTTTTGGGACCCATCTTTGATAGAATTAAGGAATTCAAAGTCTGTCTAAATCCAAAGAAGTGTGCATTCGGTGTGACAGCAGGAAAATTACTGGGATTCATAGTATCACATAGAGGAATCAAGGTGGACATAGCAAAGGTCAAAGCAATATTGGAGATGCCTCCACCATCGAACCCGAGACAACTACAAGGATTACAAGGAAGGTTACAATCGATTAGACGCTTCATAGCTCAACTGGTAGACAAGTGCCACCCTTTCCAACATCTTTTGCATAAAGACATTAAGTTCATATGGACAGAACAACTACCTTCTTAAGTCTCCTATATTAGTACCACCAGTATAGGGTAGACCATTTCTTCTATACATTTCAGCAATAGAATCAGTGTTAAGTGCACTCTTGGCACAACATGATAACGTAGGTAAAGAAAGGGTTGTTTATTACCTAAGCAGGACATTGGTGGGATATGAGCTAAACTACACACCAATTGAGAAATCATGCCTCACAGTTGTCTTCACCTCTCAGAAGCTGAGAAACTATATGCTAAGCCACTAGATGAAGTTGATCACACATATTGATCCTTTGAAGTACCTCCTAAGCAAAGCAGTGCTCATTGGATGACTGGCGAAGTGGGTAATGATCTTGAGTGAGTTTTATATTGAATACATAGATAGAAAGGCCATCAAAGGGAAAGTGATTGTAGATCAGCTAGCAGAGGCACCTATCCAAGGCCACCAGCCTATTATATCTGACTTTCCTGATGAATCACTACAACCATCAATTGAGGTATGGAAACTTTATTTTGATGGATTGTGTATGAACCATGGTGTGAGGGCAGGGATAGTACTTATCACTCCAGATCATAATACCATTCCAAAGTCTTTCAGACTCAACTTCCAGTGCACCAACAACATAGCAGAATATGAGGCACTGGTGATCGATCTAAAGATAGCAATCCAATGGAGAATAAAGAACCTGAAGGTCTTTGGAGACTCGCAGTTGGTCATTAGTCAAGTCAACAATGATTATATTACCAAGGATGAGAAGCTCATACCATATAGAGCACAAATGGAAAGACTGTGCACCAAGTTCCATTACATTCTATTTGAGCAAGTCCCAAGGGCACAGAACAAAGTTGCAGATGCGATGGCTACCATAGCATCATTGATTGAAATGCCAGGTAATGAAACCAAATTCTAGTTTCTAGTGGAGCAACTCTTGGTTCCATCACATCAGGCATCTATCACAAAATCAATGTGTGTCCTTGTTGGTCCTGAATCCCCATGGTACCAATATGTCTACAACTATCTCCAAAACCATGTCTTACCTTCTAATTTTTCTAGGAACTAGAGAAAATCCCTCATCTGCCAAGCTTCTAGGTATACCATCCTCTCAACTACTTTATACAGACGAAGTCTAGATGGAACATTACTACGATGTCTCACTTTCGTGGAATCCCATAAAGCTTTGTATGAGGTACATGAAGGAATACGTGGTTCCCACAGAGGTGGCAACAACTTAGCTAAAAAGATAATCCACATGGGATACTATTGGCCAACAATAGAGACAGATGCACACAAGCACATTCAAAGGTGTAGACAGTGTCAAGTTCATGGAGACCTCATCCATGCACCAGCCTAGGAACTAAATCCTATCACATCACCATTGTCATTTTCAATGTGGGGATTTGACCTAGTGGGTAAGATAACACCTTCTTCAGCAAACGAACACAAGTACATCATAGAAGCAACAGAGTACTTCACCAAGTGTGTGGAAGCAATTCCCCTCACTTACATCACTGGAAAGCAAATAGAAATGTTCATACTTAACCACATCATCTGTCGATGCGGGATCCCTCAAACAATCCCGACAGATCATGGTACACCTTTCTAGATCAAGGATGTTGAAGACCTATGTGAATAGTTGCACATCAAACAAGGGTTCTCCTCATTTTACTACCCTCAAGATAATGGACAAGCCAAAGCTACAAACAAGACAATATTGGAAATCCTTAAGAAAATAATGAATGAATCAGGGCGAGACTGGCATTTACAGCTTAGTCCTGCATTATGGGCATATAGAACTAGTGTGAGAACACCTACAGGGGAAACTCCTTTCTCCCTAGTCTATGGATCAGAGGTGGTATTACCCTTCGAAGTGGAAATCCCATCACTAATGATATCATTAAAGAACCTGATCACAGATGAAGACTACAGAGTAGCAAGGCTCAGTGAGCTAGAGTTACTAGATGAAAGAAGGCAGCATGCCTTCAACCACTTACAAGGCTATCAGAATCGCCTTAGAAGGAACTATCACAAAAAGGTGAAGCCACAAAAATTTGAGGTAGGAGACCTTATACTCATGGAAAATCAGAAGAACCAAGTAGAGCGAGTCAAACCCAAAAAGTTTGAGCCTAACTAGCTAGGACCATTTGTTATTGTCAACTCTACTCAGAGTGGGGCATTCATACTAGCAACACTAGAAGGAGATCAGCTCCCTGGCTACATCAATAGTATGCACTTCAAGAGGTTCTACCCTTGAGGTCTCTATGGTTAAGGCACCTATCTACATATCTAGAAAATACCAAAAAAATCAAAAAATACAAAAGTTACCTTGGTGAAAACCTGGCAATCAGGTGCCTTGGCAACAAAAAAAAAATGGAAAATGGAAAAAAAGTAAAGAGAAACAAAATCACTCTCTCAATGAAAACTTGACAATCAGGCACTATTGAGTAGGTACCTTGGTGAAAACCTAGCAAACAAGCACCAAGTGTTCAAAGTCTAGCTTCACCATCAATGAGCTCCAAAAGCTAGCACACACTTCAAACACAAGACTGACTACCCAAGTTGTATCCAAAAGCACAATCCCCTCTTAGCACCAAGCACTTATCCATGGTTAATACTGGTCCACCAGACTAGGGGGAGATTCTAAATATCGTCATCAAAAATCCTATAAAGATCAAAAATTAAGAGAAAATCAATCTTCATCAAAAACATTACAAAATTGCAAAATTCAAAGCAATAAAACCAACTTGGTTATCAAGAGAGCAAGGGGAAATCATGCCCAGTCAATCAATGTCACAATCATGAGCTTTACAAATCAGCATTGGGCTCATCTGACACAGCTTTATTGATCTATCAATTCAATCAACAAGCAGCTGGCAACCAGCCAAACTATCAATTGTCACAATCATGAGCTTTACGAACTAGCATTGGGCCCATCTGACATAGCTTGATCGGTTGCCAACATCATCAAACAAATCCAATCAATCAACACTGTCACAATCATGAGCTTTGCCAACCAGCATTGGGCTTATCTGACACAACTTCATCAGCTGCCAACACGATTAAAGCAATCAAGCCAATCAAGCCGATCCAAAGAGTCGATCCAATCAAGAGAAACCAATGCATCAAGGAACCATCCAAAAAAGAATGTTGACTAGGTCAATCAAGTCGGTCAGATGTTAGTCTATACTTCGTAGTTACGTTCTTACGCTACTCAAGGATCCACCATGTGAGGAGAGTAGCTATGATAGATCATGACTTATTTTATTTGATTGCTGTCTGTTGAATGTTCACTTCGATTTCAGGGCTATGATGATTTAGGATAAATGCGGTAGGCACTGTCACTTATCTGGCAGCCGCGCAGTTCCACAATCTGAGATTAAACTTGGGAAAGAATTGGACATTCCTTCTATTTTTTTTTTCTTTTTTTTTATATAGAATCAAGAGCTCGCAGCACTATTCAGATGGACTCTGAGTTTTCTTTGGAGTTCTATCTTGGTTTCTATGGTCTTTCCCTTTATGTTTCAAACAAGAGCTCACGATGCTATCCAGTTGGACTCTAGGGGCGTAGGAGTTCTATCTTATTTTCTTGGCTTTCTCTTTTGAAATCAAGAGCTTACAATGTAATCCAAATGGACTCTGGGTGCATAGAAGTTCTATCCTGGTTTCTTTGTTTTAGATTAACTTAGAGGACAAGCAGTATCCAGATGGTCAATATCTGGGTACTTTTGGCTCTCTTTCTTTTCAAACAGGGAACATAGTTGAACTGAGATGGTCAATATTTGGGTGCACTATGGGTCTCTTTCTATTCAATCTCTCTACTCCTTCTGCTATCAAGAGGTCGTGGTGGTATCTAGGTGGTATGTGATCTGGATCATTCGATGCTCTTTCAGAATATTAAAAAATACAAAAAAAAGATGCAATGACGACAAATATTGGAAACAGGGGCAACGGCTTGGGACACTCATCCTTTCTATCAAATCATATCTATCGAAAAAGAAAAAATTTCCTTTCTATCATTCCTTATCTATCAATCAATCTCAGAGATCACATTCCAAACTAACTTCCTTCTAACTAACATATGCATTACTCAAAATTTTTGTGCATCGTAGATTGCATTCATTTATTGCATAAGAAAAATCCAAAACATGTACATAGTAGATCATATAATCAATGCATCCATCATCAATAACATCATAACTAACATAGGAATGCATTCATCATCATCATATAGTGATTC
>MU223769.1:39618-54549 GCA_018584345.1 Thuja plicata
CTTATCAAGAAATTGAGAAAAGATTTGAAATATTGTTCTACAAGTGATTTAGGGAAAATGGTCAAAAAGCTGAATGAAGAGAACATGTCTCTGAAAGATAAAATTGAAAATCTGGATGAACAACTAACTGACAATCAAATTGCTATTGAAGAAAAGATCAAATAAAGCAAACAATTAGAAGATGAACTTTTGCAAGCAAACATGAAAGTCTTGGAATTGGAGAACATAAAGAAGAAGATGGAATATGAATTAACAAAAGGAAAGGATAAGATTGATAAACTCCACACAAGTTCTGATTCACTTCAATCTTAGCTCCATGCACAAAAGCTAAGAGGTGAGACTACTGGTCTTGGATTCAATGTAGCACAAGTTGAAATCAATTCATTGAAAGAAAGAAAGAAAGAAAGAAAGAAAGAAAGAAAGAAAGAAAGAAAGAAAGAAAGAAAGAAAGAAAGAAAGAAAGCACATGAATCATCTTCAGAAGTAAAGAAAGTTGAAAATGTTGCAGAGACAAAAGCAGATCGACCTAAAAGAGAAATCAAGCAAGTTAACAGAACTTGTTATGCATGTAATAAACATTTTCATTTGGCAAGAGATTGCAAAGAGGTAAGACCTTTCAATGGTTATTGTTACTCCTGTAATAAATTTGGTCACAGGGCTATACATTGCAGAATAAATCAAAGAAACCAGGCACAGGAGAATTAGAGAAAAATAAATCAAAACAATCAGAGAAATCAGTAGAACATTACATGTCAGATATGTAACTATGTAATGGACACACAACAAAGTAGTGCAACATGATGAACAAGAAAATCGGACCTCCTATCATTTGTGACACATGTGGAAAGGTTGGACACGTCTCAAGGTTCTGTAGATCCAGAACTCAAAAATAAGAGGATTCTAAGAAATCACTATTTGAAGAAGAAGGAGAAGTCAAGTTTGTTCAAGAAAAATAAGATTCAAGAAAAATTTGGGTAGAATTAAAGAAGGACAATGCTGAGAAAAAAGTAGTTGATGCATCCACAGTGGACGCATCCTCTATTTCTAGTTGAATAGACCTTCTTGGTCTTAGGGGGAGCTATTCTAGCTCAGAACCCCTATGTGGCTGGTATACTCACCTCTAAGTATGCACCTATGGATTCATTCTTATGATCACATGATAAAGAAGTATGCATACACGCATTGTCTATAATGCATTCAAAACAAAGTTTGAAACTCTCTGTGAAAACTGTATATGGTTGTAAACATTAAATGCAGTAACTTTTATAAAAAAGATGTAAGTGTTTGATCTTCTTCACATTTGGATTCGAGATCAAATAATTTGGAGAGAACAGGAGCATTGAGCATCAAAGCACAAAAGCATAACAGATTTGGTGGTTAAGAAACACGGTTAAGAAGTTGGAACGGAACCCTAGCAGTTATGTCATTTCCAATTTTTGTGAAACCCTATTTAATCAATCATCAAGTAAGTATGGTGACTTCAGTTGTATTTGACATTGATGAGAGGAAGAGATTTGTATTTAAGAGGCATCCATTTAAATCCATACTGGATTATGTGGAAGGATCTTTCTCCAAAACTATGTTAGGAGTCATTCACATAGAAGACATCCACGCATACATTTATTGTAAAAAGCAAACAATTGGAGATAATAATATAGCCACTCTCATGGCTTCGATGATGAAAACAAACTATTCATTCAAGGATGAATATGCGCACCTCATAGACAACCCTATATTTGAGTATTCGAATGTGCATGAATTCTACAAACCAGAATGGGTTAAAATCTTGTTGAGCAGGATTCATGATGACCTCTACTAGATTGGTGAGGTTCCTTTCTGCATCACCTTTGACCTAATCCATGAACTAACTGGACTTCCTAAGATGAGACCAATTCTTCCTACTAGAAAGGATGTAAAGAAACAGGTTGAGCAAGCATGCCTATCCAGAAGTTACAGGTGTGGTATGACAATTGATCCTATCAAGGAAGAAGAAATAAAGATTCTAACTATTATCCTTGGTTATAATTTCCAGCAAGGAAGTAGATTGAATAGGTCTCTACAACAACTATTCTAGCAGCTATCAAAATGGTGAAGGATAACACTCAGTACAATCTATGTGAGATATTGCGCACTCAATTGACTGACAACATTCAAGTTATCAAACATGACAAGAGAAAGACATTCAGGTTTGGCTCTTTGATAATCTATCTATACTTCCATATTGTTGGTAAGTTTGCAAATCTTTACCTAGATAGAAGCAAACCCACTATGTCTCAAATTTCACTAAATTCCACATTAGAGAGTAGTGCAAAGGATTCTATGGACATGGACATCAAAACTTTTAGGATCAAGATGCAAAAGAGGTTCAGGATACCTGAGAAGATTGTTGAAAAGTATAAGGAAACCATATGCTTCATGGTAGAGACTGACTACACTTGCATGGAGGTAGTTGAGCCTAGAAGTAAATGGATTCATCCACTTAGGTATGAAGTGGAGGAACATATATTGGAAGGATATGCACAGGTCCTTTTGTCTACACCCAAAGATCCCAATGAGCCAAGATGGGGCACTTACAGATAAAAGACTAATGAAGTTGACTCTACTCTATATAGTGCTGATAACAAAAGAAAGGCATCTAAGATTACATCTAGCATTCTAAGAGTTCATGGTGTCACTCAAGAAGATCTCGACAAAGCTAGAGAAGCCAAGATAGCCAAAGAACTTGAGAAGACTAATGACATCCAGAAGAAGAAGAAAGTAGAGAGCACCTCTGCACCCTCTACCACCATTGACCTAGACTCATCTCCACCTTCTATACCAAGAAAGAAGTCTAGAGGAAGGAAGCAAGTGCCCACAGGTCACCCATCCTCAAGAACTACATGGAGCACAATAAGAAATACTCAAGCTCCTCCTGATGTAGGATTTAGACCTAGTCTAAATGTCCTAAAGAACATGATTGTTAATGAAGGTGGACTAGACACAATTGCTAAGGTCTATGAAAAGTATCAAGAGATTGATAAAACTGAGATACATTCTATGATCATCTCTCACATGATTAAGTTTAAGAAGTCAATTCTTGAACTTAAGAAAGTGATACCTGATAAGCTATGGAACATAATGGAAATAATGAAGAGACATGAAATTGAGGAAGACACAAGGATAAGAGAAGAAACATTGGATAATCTTATCCTTGTATGCTCACATGATGAGAAGGAAATTATGTTAGATCTGGTGAAGCCTCATCTCAGAACTAAGACAAGGACACTTCATATTATGAACAAGGAATATGAGTTAGTTGGAAAAGAGATAGAAAAAGCTTTTGCAAAAGTGTTTATGGATAGACACATGTATCCATCAACAACGCCTACAACTAAGGTAACTCCAGCTCCTCCCAAACAGGTTACAGAACCAGTGATTCAAAATGCACCTATGACATGTCCACAGGTTTCAACGCCCTCAGTGTCAATAAATTTTGATACAACAAAAGACTCAGAAGATACTATAGTTGTTGATAATACTAAGATATCCATGAAAGCATCTGAAAATGACATGGAAAAAGTTGATAAAGCATTTTTAAGCACTGAAGAGATGTGCACTGATGATACATCTGTACAACGAGATGAAGTTCCCTCCAATGATCCAATGGACAAGAATAAAGAGAAAGATACTCAAGATAGTGAGACACCAGTCAAGGAGATACCAATAAAGAGTGAATGCATGGATACCAGTCAAAATACTATATTGACTCCATCCACTTTACCATCTACTTCATTGTTGTCAAGGTTAACTCCTGACTTAGCAAGTCTAGATGCGTGGGGAGAAGAAGAATTAATAAAGATCAGCATTCTAGCTATGGAAAAGGCCAAAGAAAAATAGGTTATGAGAAAACCTCTTTTCTTGGAATCAGTAAACATCTTAAATGGTCTAGTGCCTGCAAAAAATAAAGTAGCCAAAATTCAATCAGTTGAAGATGTTGACAGCATTCTAAAAAGCTTCAAAGCACACTTTATAGACCTAGTAGACTCTGCTACTAGAATTGTAGAAGATGAGTATAAAAAGGAGAGGTTGAATGAATTAGTAAAGAACTTTGCCTTAGATCTAAACTCATTAAAGATTGGCCAGTTCATATTGAAAGAGTTAGTAGCCAAAGGAAGAAATATAATAGAAAATCGCATGGACAAAGTGAAATTCACCTCTGAGCATATCAAGAAGATAGAAGAAGAAGATATCATGGCTGGCAGCAATAGGAAATCAGTTGAAACATCCACACAAGACATGAACATCTGTAACAATGTCTACCAAGGTCAGTTGTACAAGATTGAAAAGGCTAAGTTGGAGATTAGTAAGATCAGAGTCAGACAAACTCAATTGAGAAATGCACTTGCGCCCTCTCTAGCAGTTATGAATGAGAACATCAAACAGATTGATGCCACCATTGTGACATATGATGAAGGTCCCTGCATGGATTTTTTATAGATGGAGAAGCTGACATATGCCTTATGCACGCATCTTCAGACAGTTTATGCAATGAAGGTATTCTGGCATAAAGAGATCCAATCTCTTCAGATTGTGTACTCGGATGTTTACATGGAGTAAGTATCTAGAAGACTTACAATTTTTGGACACCTTTGTCATTACTGTCAAAGGGGGAGTAATAGAGGATGTGTATGTATGGGGAGCAGTATATGTATATATTAAAAGATGCTATAATAGACAGTTTTGTTTTTGTGATTAAGTCATTTTGAGAAACTTGGCCACATTCCTTTGTTGCCATAAATTACAAAGGGTGAGATTGTTGGCAAGTTGACTCTTAGAGGATGCATGACCTATTTTGTGTTGTCATTATGGAAACAAAGTCATATTAAGTTTCTGTCAAAGATAACTTAGAAGATAAAATGACTAAGTATGGAAAATAGGATAGACAAAGTTATACAATGATTAGCACATCAGCGCACATGCGAGCGACTGAATCAGAGTATGTGCATTTAGATATATGTTCTATGTTTCATGTACATACTAAGTCTAGACATGCATAGTACAACATGATAGTATGGAGAAGTTACAGATAGATCAATGCACTAGCAGTCCAGAAGACAGAGCATGAAAGTCGACTAGTGTTTTGATCAGCGTATATTACTTTGTTATGTAAAGGCCAAGCACCTATGATAGTATTTTTGTAATGATGTAATTATTAATGTTGTAAACACACTTAAGCCAATTACTTTGGAAGTGTTGTGTATTATGTTTTAGGGCCAACCACAAGTCTTGTTTTGGGTCGCGTCTGTTCGGGCATGAACATATAATAAGTATGTAATGTAAAGTTATGTTACAAGTGTTGAAGAATATGAATGAGAAAGAGATAGAAGAGCAGAACAGACAAGTCAGTATGAGATAAATCTCTTTAAGAGATTAAGAGCATTAGCGCATACACGAAATTGATCAGACAATAGTGTCATTACAACAGTTCAGTTTTGATATAGTGTATATCAACTATTAGAAGGTTGTAGGCTTCATCCTATTGAATAGTGAGCTCTGGCAGTGAGCCATATACCTTTAACAGGTTTTTGTAAAGAATCCTAATAGGGTCATTGTACTTGCATTGTAAAGACTGCTTCTAATAGGGAAAAGGAACTTTAACAGGTTCATTATACTAGTACAATATTTGTGGGTACTAATTTCCACCGGGGTTTTCCTCTGATCAAGGTTTCCCCATAATCATATCATGCATTATGTATTCTTATATTGATCTTCATTGGATGTATGTTTTAATTATGTTTAAGTTGCTGAAATATAATAAATAGACAAACACTAATTCACCCCCCCCCTCTCAGTGTTTCTAACATAAAGAGCTCAGGCTCTCAATGCATGGTGATGTTTTACTTGGCTTCGAGCTCTGTTGAACACGGCCATCATTATTTCTACTGGTCTCTACCTGCAACACATGACATCTTCATTGCATCTTGAACTTGGTCTTCTTGACATTTTACCTCTAGATAAGTTACCCTCTCATTCTCTGCAAATTCTTCTTGAAATAAATGCATTCTATTGTCGACAAGTTGTGATTTATTTGCATATTATTTAGGAACTCAAGTTTTAATGACTCCATCTTTCTGGGTTCTTAAAAGATTTACATCTCTCCAGCAACAAATTAGGGTTTCTTTTGCTTACTTCCTCTGTTGACCCCTTCATTGCAGCATAAAATATCCCTTTACTTTGAGATTCGCTTGTCTTTTTCTTTGTTTGCTATCATTTTCTTCATTATTACTCACTATGTTAGATAAATAGAAATAAAATGGGATACCCACATGGCTATTATTGCAAATCTAGAAGTGAACTTGAACATATGCAAGCTTGTCGGTGTTTTTGTTTGAAAGATGAAATCGGGCTACCCACATGGCTATCTTATTGTAAACAATTGTAGTCTATTTAATGTTTCTCTTTTCAAGCATGACAATATTGTTCTTAAAAACAAACAATACTATGTTCGAGTGGTGAAACTGTGAGCATTTTCTTGTCAACCTGAAAATATTTCATGTTAAAACATTATGAGAATGTAGTTCCTCTTAGTGTTAAAAACACATTGTTATTCAGTTACATACAAGATACCACCCATGGGGTTCGAGCACGGGCTTGTGACTCCCATGGGGAATATCCACAATAGGAACCTTATTTAAACATGCATATCATTTAACCATGACTCTGTCTACTGTATGCATGAAAAGCATTACATTTCAATACACCAGAGTAAGATCTATTTACTCAATTACCCTGCATAGAGAAGCACTTGAAATTTACATTAAGGACCTGGATACCGTACTTTCTTGAAGACATTAATTACCACAGCATCATTGAGTTTTAGTTGAGTCAAAGTCATAACATGAATACCCTGTTTTGCTCCATTCATATGCACAAATAGATATCATTGTATTGATTTTCTATCTCTTTAAACAAAATTGACATGATGTACTCATTTAATGCCAACTATTTATTCACGATTTTCCCTCATCTTTATACAATGTAGTTAAAATGCTCGCTCTATGACAACATATAAAAACATTATTACTTCAATTCTTGCTCATTGTTCTTTACTTGTAGCTCATATGCAGATTATCTATTACGTTATATATCCCCATTCTTTTCAAACCCTACTATTATGTAAGCACAGATAGAAACACTTCATAATATGAGACTGGTGATAACATTATTGATCACTTAAGAATGCATTATCCATAATTGACTCCAATTCATATGTCTTTTCTACATTTGCATACTTATTGTAACAACATCACTTCTAATTCACCTTGCATGATGAACACTGCATTTTCTCCTCTATTGTTTGCATATTCCTTCTTGGGATCCTTCAATGCCCATGTGTCTCCTACAACATCATTAACTCTTTTCATGCACCTGCATCTTCTCCCTATGTATGAACATGAAGTGTAACCTCTTGTGATGCATACAACCTTCTTATATGTAATACCTTATGTGAATTTTGGGCACGGGCTCGTGACACTCACTATATTTCTTTTGTTATCTCTACTTAGTTACTTGTTTACCTATTGCACACATATCACCAGTCAACCTATTAGGTAAGCAAACAAAATGAGCCAATTAATGTTTGTGTGTGATTGTCATATGAGATGGCACTCATTCATGATTGTTGGTTGGTTTATTTGTGTTTGTTAAACTAACAGGATGACCTAATTCTGAAAAATGTTTCTCAAATAGAAATACCAAGTCCCTTTCATTCAGATATCTAGTTTTGAAAACAAGAACAACATACATCAGAATGATCATTAATAGTAAAAGGTTTCATGTTTAAACAAGTCCCTTTAATACTATCTTTCTATTAGTGTGGATGCACATTTCCTTGTTACATTGAATTTGTCAGATAGATATGCAGCATTGGAAGATTTGATTATATTTGTATGCTATTTTTGTTTCATGCATTTCTTAGATCCGGCTTGATCTAACACCATTTTCTCTATCATGATGCAGGTGAAACCCTAAAGACCTAGTGAAGATGAAGAATTGGACTTGGAGACCTAAGACCTTATAGAAACCTAGTTGACAACCAACATACAACAAGGCAATGCATGGGACACCTACTCCATACTTTTATCATGCTTTCTATTCTGCAAATTTACTTCATTGATTGACATGAAATATGAAATATTAAAGGACACTTGTATACTACATTTAGTTTGAATGCACAATGTAATTGATCAGTTATAAATTTGAAATTCTGGAATGTGATCAATAATTAGAATACAATCTCATAATGAATGCAATAATGAAATGTTAATCAACAATACCTAAAGGATAGTGTTAATTGGACCCCTAAAAATGCAATCTTTTCCCATTTGTGTTTATTCTTCTGTATGTTGTAATTTTTGGTAACAATTATATTGTAAAATGCAATTTATTTTCTTACGAGATGGAGATCCCCTATTTAGGAAATGAAGGCCCGTATTACAAACTCAATTTGACTTTTTCCATTCAGTTCTCACTACTAAAATGAAATAAAAATTCTTAACTTATCAAATAAGTGTCAGATAGACCCATCTATCAATTAGAAGCTAACATTATTGTACCATATAAGTCTTCAATATTTTAAAGAAATATTTGGCTAATGATTAATTTTACACTCCCCATGCACACTTAATTATCCTCCCATTTTTTTTCTTAACATGTAAATTTTTCTCCCCGTAGTACACTTCTTTTACCAAATTAAATTAAAAACCTATTCAAATACTTCAATTTTAATGCTTCTTCTTTTTGAAATTGGTACTATTGTGCCATATAAATATGCAATATTTTAAAGAAATATTTGACTATTGGTGTAATTGACATTCTGCATGCATAGTTGATTCATCTGACAATTTTTTTTTCGTGTATAATATTCCTATTCTAGGTATTGTTATAGCTAAGCGTTCCTTTTTGTATTTCTATCTATACTTATAGCTCCCAAAAGTTGCATATGTAAATTCCAGACTTTTGTTGTTGTTCTAGTTGGTTGTTTCTCATCGTTGCTTGCAGTATAAAGTTGATCATATATTGTGAGTTTTATCATCATGAAATAAATGAATATCAGTGTATAATATTCTTTTTGTAGAGATTCTTCTAATTTAGGCTTACTTTTCTATATTTCTATTTTTACTTGTAGTCGCTATAAGTTGCATGCCTATATTCTATATATTTGTTCTTATTCTAGTTGTTATTTACTCATCCATGATTGCACTATAAGGTGGATTAAATATTGTAATTTTTATCATAATGATGTAAAGGAATATTTATTTTTACTCCAATTCCTCAATAATGAGATAATTTTACACTTTCTCATTCACTTGCAACTACGAGCATGTGTGATCTTCACTCACGTAGCTCAATCAGTATCAATATCAATCTAGTAGGTGCTAGTTTTGACAAATTTAAAAATCAATTTCCTAGAGGCTTTGGAGAGACCCTTATTATAATTTGAAGTATAAATCAACCCTTTGATCCACTTGAGAGTTGGGCTTGTGCCATTTTGTGACCTATTTTTAACACATTCTAAGAACAAGTCACCACAACATCCACTATGGTTTTAATCCTCAATTCCTTGGTATTTTTGATAGATTTAATTGAAGTGTTGATATATAGAGATTAAATAGAAAAAAATAAACTACATTGTTGGCTTCATGTGAAGTATAATATAGATTAGAAAATGAAGTAGCTTGAATTTGAAATATTTTACTTACTCTTGGTTTAGCAGGATTGTTTGGAGCCACACTGTATTGTGACATTCAGAACTCCTAAAAGTTACAAATCATCTAATTTTCCATGATAAAATAAAGTATACATGCAAACAAAAAACCATCCATCAGGATAAAAAAATTAGGGCTTGGAGGTCAACCCTACAAAGAATCAAAGAGCTTATAGAGAGTTTACATTGACAAAAGTACAATCATCACTATTTATAAAATAAACAAGAAAACAACAAAGTGTATAAAAATTTGAGAGAAACAACAAGGGGTCTTCAAGAGATATAGCACCATCCATCTACCATGTTCTGTAGCTCCTCCCAGATGAGAGGGTTGTTGGTAGCCTTTCCCCTAGTCCTTCCCTCCTTTATCTTTACAATGCTTTTTCTTTTCTTCTTCTTCTCAGTATTTTTGGCCAGAAGAAGCACCTCCACAATGCATTTATGCATTATGCCTCTATAAATTGTGATCAGGTTCTCAATGTCACCCTCAAGCCTTTTTATCTGTTCCCTGTTGTACATTTTTAAAAGTGTTTTCAAATTTTCAACCCTAACATTAGGTTCTCAATCCCTATTGCCAAACCTAGGACAAGAGAGATGTAATATTGGTAAGCCTATTTTTGGTTGAGCCGAGAAAACTTGCTACTTTCACAACTCAACCTAGTGAGTTGTGAAATTAGGTATATTTTTCTTGTTCGCAATATGGTTTTTTTGTTTATGCATTTGGTTTTGTGCACATGTATATATGAGATCATTATGTTGCGTACAAGTGGATATCCCTGGTTATGCTATTAATTTGACATTAATACGTTCTTTGGAGCATGTTCTTTCTATCCCATCCATCTGATTCTCAGTTTTTTTCCTTTTTAGTCCTTTGCCTTGGGTTATTTTGTGTGGTTCTTGATTGCAGTCATTATTTCAAAATATTTTATGGTGCTCTATTATATCATTTATTTTATTTGTCATACATTCACTCTTTTGTGGCCTATAGCTTAGCTCGACATGTGTATTTTTTGGGGCATGATCTTTTCCTCTTTGTTTTCACATTTGATACCATAATTTATTATGTCATTATGGCTTATCTTTTGGTTGTGATTGGGATTTTTTTGGAGATTGAGTAGGTCTTATGGCATCATCTTTGTGTACTTTGGTTTGTTCTACCTTTCATGTCTCATTCAATATTTTGTCTATCATGGTACTTATTCCCTTTCGTTTGCAATCTGTGACATATTTTCCTCATTTGGCTGTAGTTTTTCTTTATATGTATCTTCTTCCCATAGTAGTTTTTGTGCACTACTCTGCAACTCTGTTATGACTTGGTTGTCCTGTCATTCTTCCCATTTGTTTGATTTGGGATCCTGCATGGAAAGTTGTGTGGTCTGTTAGTCTCTTCATATGGAACTCTATCATTGCAATTATAGAATACTATTTGAGGTAGAAGCTTGGAAGCATCCTATACTTGGGCATATTAATGATGATTTTTTGGTAGTTATTTTTGTTTGCGACCATGTTTAGATTCGTCAAGATATCAGGAAAATTGTGGGGGATGACATTTTTTTTCCTCACAGAAAGCGTATGATCTTTCCATCACAATTTTTTTCTATCTTTCTGTCTAATTCTTTTGATCTTCTGTAGTCTCCATTTCATCTCGAACTAATTGCTAACAAAGTTATTAAATTGGAATTTTTGGGTTCTCATAAATTGATCAAAGCTTCATAGAGGTATGAATTATGGAATGGAGCCACCTTGGTCGGTAATATTTTCCACCATCATGCTTTTCTCAATAACCATGCAGTCTTTTCAGTTTATGTGAGCATTAAGAAAGCTCTGGAACGATATAATTTTTGCCTTGTGAAGTCGGCTCTGCAAATTCATGATAATCAATTAAGCACGGTTGTTGTCAATAATATTCAATCTATGGTGTTTTCATTATTGGATATTATCGACTTCAATATGGAATCCCCACTTGTTGTCTCAATTCCTTTGATGAAATCAGATTTTGATCTTGCTCGCGGTATGGTTTCAAGTGACACTATGGTTTCTCCTGATCTTGATCTCCATTTGGGTTTGGCTTGTTCTTCTAAGGCTTCTACGAAGAATATCTAGTAACATTTTGTATTGGTTTTTTTGGCGATTATGTGGGCTTTGGAGGATTTTTGTTTCATAGTCTTCTGCTCATACCGACTATTCATACTTCTGTAGGCATTTGTGCTTGTTATGTTACAAATTTTGTAATCGAAGTTCAAGATGGGATTAGTTTATAGGACTTCTTAGATTCTCTCTAGCTGGATATAGTGGGGTTGCATTTTCTAATAGTATGGATGAGCACTCTATTTTATAATTTAGCTACGACTATTTGGGTGACCATCTTCTTCTTTTCGGCTTATGTTATGGGGCTATGAACAAAGTTTTTTTTCTTGGTTCTTTTCTTTGGGAGCTCCTTTCAAACCAGTGTAAAAACATAAATATTTATTAATATAATATATCATGTGGTTCCTACCACCTTATTTAAAAGAAAAAAACTTTTTGTGTTTAGTAAGTTTCTATTTATAGTAACTTTCCATTTGTAGAAACTTTCTATTCTTTTGGAGATTTAAAAAAGCATCCAAAAAAATTTATTAGTTTGTTTTCACATTGGTTTAATCTTTGGCTAACCTTTGACTACAAAATTTGTGCACCTTGTCTCGATTGGCCAAGATATACAAATCACATGGTTTTGTAGGGTTTTGCATTAGTTAGATTTATTTTTCAAGTGTTTTCATTAGTCTAGTTGCACATAGATTAATTAAAAGGCTTAAGAACTAAGTTCTTATGTGTTTGGAGAAGCTTTCAAGAGCTACATTCCTTGCAAGATTCTTATTTTTCTTTACTATAGGATAGTACCTATTAATTAGATGATGAAAAGATAAAAACAAGAGTATCCTCTCCCCTTGCCTTCCAATGGATCTTGGGTGTAAGAGAAATCATGTTTGTCTATTCCTCTAAAGAGGCCTTCCTTGGTGGGAAAAGAGGTACCTACCACAAGGGAACAACCTCAAGTGTTGCTATGAATTAGGTCCACTATATAGAAGAAGGATAAGGTGAAATCCAGTTCTAATAGATATCGACACATATTAAATATAGTTCTTATTTGAAAGGTAGTGTACTAGAAATTTACAAGGTAAAATTAGGCATTGTGGAGGGTATATTATAGGCCAAGTATGATTGGTTAAAGTATTAAGTTAATTTCTATATTGTCATAACATATTGGCTCCCTAAATATTGATTAGATGCCTAGGTTAGAAACTGACCCTTTTTCAGCCTTGGTACAATGATTAGTGTAATGGGAATGTTTTGTGCCCCCAAGCTACTCACCATATGTGTTTCGTTAGAGTTGAGGTTGGAATTCTTGTCATATGATATGATATTTATATACTTCTATAAAGAGGGTAATTGCATCCCAAGCGAGCATACCCTAGCTCACTAATCTCCTTGAAAACTATTATATCATATCACAACCTCTTTTGTAAAGAGGTATGTAGTACGAGGATCAAGAAACATCAAGTTCTAGGCCTATATCACATCACATTATAATCTGATTTGACCTTAGGTAGAAAGGAAGTATTTGTACGCTTGTGTTAGACTAATGTAAATTTTGGACTTTGGGGAGCCTTTGAAAATAAAGGGTCATTTAGACCCCTCACAACAAAACATTTTCTTTTCCATTGTTTATATTTAGGACAAATAACCATTTTTTCTATATCATCTTCTTTGTCTTCTTATCAAAATAAGAAAATTATACCAAAAGACATTTAGGAAAAATCACACCAATTGTTTTTCAAAAAGAATGACCAAAATATTGAAAAAACCTTAGAAAAATATGAAAAATCAATTTTCTATGCACTTGAGCTTTGTAATTGTTTGTTCTTGGAACAAGGTTTACTCATAAATGACACCAAGTTACCCTTCTATTTACTTAAAGACATGCCAACTCTTATTATTATTAAACAAATGGACTTGGACCAACTAAAAAGGCAGACTCAACACATTCTACACTTCAGGCTCTGTAAAAACCTAGGAGGGTTATCCTATGATTCTCATATAATTTGTGTACTGAAATTATACTATGAATCAATTTAGCAAATAATCTCATATTATGCTCAACATTACATAGAGATACTAAATAATGGCTAATTAAATTTATTGATCTGTAACTTTCCTGGTGTGAGGCCTACTCTAGTCTGACATAATCTTAACACTATTTCTCATTTATATGTTCTCTTGTTGATACTGATTTTGTTATAGTTGGACTATTGAGACACATGAATTCTTTATGGATCTATTGAATCCTTTTCTTGTAAACAACACCTGATTACGTAATCGGCGAATCTATTAGATACTTTGTGTGAGTGGTGTAGACTTCTATTTAGGACTTAGTTTTGATGGTTTAGTATATTGGTTTAGTAAGTATATGTTAGATAATATCAGTATGCAAATTTATTAAGAGTTATGTTTATGCATATGGGTTAGATGCAGATATTGTTTAAGTTCAATGATTCATCGATGCAAATGTGAGTGAATGTGTGTTAAATTTACATTATGTATCTTGATATGTTTAAGTGTTCATTTATTGAACCTACTGATGTGTGCAATGAGTGTGCAGGAAAGTTGACCATGGTACTAATTGGGGATTCAGAAATGGACCTATGTGAAAACCATGATGCTAAGGCCCTATCTATAAAAAGAGACATGGAACTTGTTGTATTGTATTTGTATTTGTAAAAGTGTGGTGTATGATTGTAATTTATTTAATTGATTAAATGTGTAATAAGTCATGCTCATGTGAAATTATTGTGTCACTTGACACATCTGCACCTTGTGTCTTGGCATGGCTAGTGAATGTGACTAGCATAGGCTTAACTTTACCCAAGAGTTACCTAGTATAGTCCCTAAGGTTACCCTAAGGTTTAGGAAGATAATATTGAGATGAGATTGAGTCAAGGAAGATAATGATGAGTCAAGAGAGATTAGATTGAGTCTTGTAGGTTGTATTTTCAAGAGATAACCTTGGGTGGAGTTTAGGAGGGTCATTTAGACTCCTAGGGAGTAACTAGGGTCAAAACTAACTACCCCACTTGGTACCTTAGGGGTTAGGGGTCATTTTCAGCCCATTAAGAGTCTTGAAACTCATTTATGACTCCCCTAAAGTC
>MU223769.1:54649-70641 GCA_018584345.1 Thuja plicata
CTAAGGGAATTTGGGGGTGATAAGGAGAAGTTAGATGGCTAAAGGCCATGGCTTGAACCTTGTGAAGGTTGGTTGTTTAAATTCATGTGTGACTTAATTATAGTTTATTATGCTTTGGCTTCTCCTCGTGGGCTAGTACACTATCACCCCACTTTTGGAGAAGGTTTCTTCGAGACCTCCTTCTTGTTAAAACTTGGGAGGGAATTTCTTGATGAACTATTGTTGGTTTCAAAATTGTGAATACTTGTTTTTATGTATGTATCCCATTCATTTCTGGATCCCCTAGCTCGGGGGTGGCCTTGCAAAGGCCTAGTTTGGGAGGTGAGCCTCCATGGTCAACCGAAGATGTCTATGCAGGTTCAGTTTGAAGCTTTTGGAAGGCTTGTATTGGTGTTCTTTTGGGAAACCACATCTGGTGGTCTTGTGATCCATCTTTATAAATGAGCTTGTTTTTAAGCCAAAAATGTTATTATGAAGTCTTGTAAAGTTTTTTTGAGTAAGAGGGCTTTGTATAAAAGTATTCCTATTTTTTTAAGTTGTAAATCAACTATGTTATAGAGAGGTTTTTATGTGAATACAAAAGAGATATTTTTATCTATGTTGTTTAAATAATATTGATGGTTAAATTATTTTTCATTTATAATGTTGTTTCTTATCATATTTAAAGAGGGATTGAAATATTAAGGTTTATAACTTTAAATGTTGTTGTTAAAATATATATATATGACAAACTTTCAGCTGTTTTAAATTTGTAAAATTTTTGCGAAGGTTTAGAAAGGTAGTATGTCTTCTTCTCCTATAGTTAATATAACACGATTAAAGAGAAATATATGATCAATGAGCTAAGGTTATAATGCCCAAATTTTGGGGCATGACACTTGGAGCATGAGATGGTGTATTTCAATAACTTCATCATACATAATTAAAAATGGACTTCATTATTAATAAAATTTGATGCGAAGTCAAATTATTAAGAATGTAACCAAAAAATATGAGAACATGAATATAGAAAACAACTTCCTTACAATGTTTTCAAATGAAATTTATGACCTAATTTTCTTATCACAATTCTTGTGTAAACCCTATGGATCTGCAATTTGTATATTCAAGAAATTTAATGAATTCCTTGAACTAAAGTATGAATACAAATTATATACACCACAACAGTGCACTGAAATAATGAAAACCTTGGTTCAATTAAAATGAAACACATAGAATTTGCATGAAGGAGAGAAGTAGGTAAGAGATATATATTTCCATTAATTTTTTAAGTTAAGTTCCTGTCATACAATATATATTATACTTGAATTTGACTAAAAATACACAAGAAAATAATGCTAACTTCATACATTTTATTTGAAAATGTATTACATTTTGTTCAAAACTAACATTCAATTTCACTTAGAATGACAAACCAGGACAATAGACTATTATCAAAAGGATTCAAACCCTATGTCTTGGCCTTCATTACCCTTTTATTAGAATAAAGGAAGCAATACAAGCTAAGGGCCAGAGGAGACTCATGTCAGTTGTTTATTTGACAATCATAAAATATAATAAGTTACAAAACTCCACAAATAAGACAAAAAATAAATTGCCTGTAACTAAAAAATCTTTCCTTGGCCTTTACATTACATCCATCTGCTAAAAGTTTTATTTTGTGGGCCTGTGATTGCAAAAAAGATGGGACAAAATAGAACTGTAACATCTCTCCAAAATCCAGTGACCGAATATCAGCCTATCAGTTAAGGCTTAAGTGCTTTTATTCTACAACTCTACCATATAGATGCCAACCCATCTTTCAAAATTTCATTTATTTGCCATAGGTAGTTAATTATCTCCTCTACCTTAGCTCTGTAAGGTCTGTACTTTATTGCAACTTGGTTAGCTTCCCTTTCAAAACCCTCATAGAAAATTCCTATAGCAATGACTTTATCTATGCATTCTTCTAATATACCTATGTCAAAATCATTACAGATAATATATAATTTTTATTTGATATCTTGATATTCTTGTTCCTTCCATAATTTAAGAGGTTTTACATTTACCTCCATGTCTATAATCTGAGATATCAAGGTGTCCTTGAAATGATTAAAACCAGTAAGAATCTCTTTGCCCTTTCTCTCAGTTCCCTTTGGTAACATCTGAAAATTATGAAGCTATTTTACCAGGGCCTATGTGGGTTGAAACTATTTAGGCTTATCCTAGTGGAGACTAGAAGCAATAAACATTTTGTTGAGATTATAAACCCTTCTTATCCATTAATCCACAATTGGCATAAATTTAGCCTTATAATTTATAAAAATATTGTCTGTATTGAATAATAAAGAATAAAATTCATGAACCCTTAGGAGTGTACTGATAGGGTATGGCATTACATCACCCCAATTATGTGAAATTATCATCTCTAGTCTCATTTCTATAGGCCTTAAAAATGCATGGAGGTCCATAGGAATCTGGGTTACATTTGCAATCAATCTAGACCTAAGTCTAGATGAAATTTTTTTGTCAAACCTTATAAAATTAGCCTCATTTTTGTCCCATTATAGGTCCATCATCCAAATTTGAATTGGGACTTGTCCCCCAATTTTCCTCATCAATTTAATACTTCGAGAAAAGAAATATTCCTACTCCAAAAGAATCATATGCATTAACAATGAATTGTGGTAGAAGAAACATTATCCTCCATCTTTCTTCACCAATTTCAAACCCTCATGTATCTTATCTTCTAAAAAGGGTGAAAATCATAAACATTGGTGAATCCAGGATGTTGTAGCTGAATAACCATATGCATAAAACATGGTGGCATCACATTGCTTGGGTGCTTACCAATTACCTGATATAATGAGTAGAATTTTTCCTTATCATAGAAGGAAATGCCTCAATAGGAAAAGACACTAACAACCCAAGCCCAACATAATATTTTGAATCCTTGACACTTGCTAGATGATGTGACAATAGAGCTCCTCTTACGTAATCTTTCATATTTTTTTAATCCTCAGTAATGACATCCATATCAATTTTTTATAACTACATTTATGGTTCACTTAACCCAAAAACATGCCTCACTTCATCACTGGTGATCTCAACCAAGACCTCACCATTTATATTTTTAACAACTCTCAACACATGATCATATTGGTCTACAATGGCCTACAATAAATCTACATCCATAAAACTCCAAGGACCACAACCCTACCTAGGTCGAATTGCCAAACATTTGACCATGGGTTTTCTAAATTCCTTTGTCCTATACACATTCTAAACAATTCAAGACCCATCATAGGAATTATAGTCAGAAACCATATATGCCTTATCCACCAATCCTTCACCTAGGGTTTTTTTGGCTAACATAATTTTCCCTACCTTTTATCACCAGTTAACCCCTTTAATTAATCTAAGAAGTCATCATAAATATTTCTCCTTTGATATTTTTCTACCAAAACAAAACATAAAAAATATAAGCTAGGACAGGATGATAAACTTAAAATTCTTTGTAATTTTACTCTACTCTTTATCACCCTCACAATACTCTATTTCAATAACCCTTCACTAATAAAAAATCACAAATGCACATGAAATTGTCTAAAATTCACCTTTAAAATATTTAGGATAGAAAGAAAACAAACTTACATCTTTTCTTCTTACAACCCTAATCAATTTTTCTCAGAAGAACATGAATCGTTGCCTTAGATTTCCAGAGTATCGAAAATCACCTTCTTTCTTCTTTTGTGAATAAAAATGATCAATAATTATTCTATAAATCACCAAAAATTGTAGATAAATAGTCAATTCTACCATTAATTATTTATTCACGCGAGAAACGGTCTCCAATTGATTTGAAAATAATTTGAAAAGCATCCGTTGATTTTCCTAATTGGACAACACAGATTGGTCACTCAAATATTTATTATCAAGTTGGCTTACACGATATCCAACATGTCATTAAATATTCTCCCTCTAACCACATCTCACAGTACCTCTTGGACATGTGGCATCATTCCACTGACTCATGATTGTTAAAAAACCTAGCAACTTTGATCATGAATAAATGACAACCATTGATCTTGGTCGATCTTTATCTTGTGATCAGTACTGCAACCTTTTTCTTTAGACATAACTCATGAGAAAATTTATCATTTAGGACATATGACTACCACTTAAATTTTCTCATGCAAATAAATGGTTCCATTAGTAACATGACAAATAACTAACCACAAATCGTAACTGCTGGAAAGAAAGACCACAAACCCTTAGCCGCTCAAAAAATACCAGGTGTCACATTCACACATATTCATGATCAACTCTGGTTGTTACATATTTTATTGCGATAATGTGAACAATTAATAAAAAAGTAACTATTATTGGAAGCATTGACCATTGCCTTTAAAGACTAAAATGGACCACTAAGCTAGTTAAATATGCTAGACTTTAGAAAAAATAAACCACACGGTCGACAACTTTAAAATATTGAACCTAGGGACTTATAGAGAATGACCTACTACCATGAAGACATGACTCATTAATAAGTGGCACAAAAAGTAAAGAAGTAAAACAAACACTTAAGGTTTAAACAAAATAAAACATTTTTCAGTGAAAACCATTAAACCCTAAATTTGTTGTCCTTCTGCAAAGGAAAACCAAACGACCATTTTTACTGCAAAGGTACCAAAACTACAAAATTTTGCAAAGGAATAAACAAGAACCACCAATAAATATGTGCTTGACACATATAACGGTGAGATTCACTATCCTAGATTTTCATTTTAGTTCTAATCTTTAGGAGTTCTTTTCGTCAGGAATCCCACTATCAAGAATCATCAAATAGTATGTAAACTTGCATTGGTCCAAAAAAGTCTTTAACATCCACCTGGGTTACTCACATATGGCTTAAAATATTACAATGGGTATCACCATCATCCTAATCACTTGAGGTTCATCATCCTTGAGTAGGGAGACTTATCAATATCCTTGGGTAGGGTAACTTTCTTGGAATACATCATCGACTATCTTAGCATACCATATCTTGATCATTGTCCTTATATCTATACACCAAGTCATGAGTTTATCTTGCCTACACAATAATTCTAGAACTAGAGTTACTTTTTTAATCCTCAAACTTATCATTCAATATAACAAGCATCACAACTTATCATTTATCTTCATACTATATTTGGAGACTATCTTTGCATCATACCCTTAGTGTCGCATTATGTTGGCTTCATAAACATCTTTAGAATCATTATCATATCTTACCTTCATATGGTACATCTCAGTTGGCATAATCATTCCAAAAGTTATGCTCATATCCTAGTGTTTTCATCAATTCATCATGTAGAGTTTCATATCATCTATCATTCACTTACCCTAGGTATAAGATCAGATCTATCATACATGCTTGTAGCCTCCTTGGCTCAAGAATTTCAAGATCTCAAGAGACAAATTAATGACTTACAAGATAGAAAAATAAAGAAAGAAAGGAACCAAAAACAACTCTTGGTACACACCTCCAAGAAAGCAAAGAAATCATAGACAAGGCACAGATTCAAATAATACAAAAGCAAAATTCAAAAATTGAACAAAAAAGTGGCTGAAAATCGAAAGAAAAATATTAGACTAAGCACTTTGTCCAACATTATACATATGAAAATATCCCTTGGATAGAAATTTCACACCTTTGGAACAATCAATTAAATCAGTTTTGAAAGAGATTTTTAAGAACAATCTTATCACATTTCCTAAAGAAACCACATAGGGATGTAAAACAAAATGAAAATAAGACTTTAAGTTGCATGGAAACAAAACAAAAAATTCAAGACCTCCTTGATAATTTTGTCATTGAAATTGAAGATCCTAATGACTCATCTAAGGATGAATAAGACACTATTTCAAAGCATGATGAAAATTATATGTCTATGTCTATCAATGACCCACATGTAGCCTCTATCTCTTCCACCATTCCTTTATCTCCTCAAATTTCCCACCAAAAATTCACATCATCTCCCCCAAACAATGAAATCAATGATGTGTTGGAATTAAAGAACAATGAGAGGGGGGGCGGGGCGGGTGAATCATTGTTCTGCAATCTTTAAATTTATTAACCTATTTCTTTAAGTTTTTAACAAATATAATTGAAATAAAGATGCTAAAGAATAAGACAATCATCCACAACACCATAAAACCCATATTTTTGTGTAGAAACCCAGTTAAGGGAAAACCCATGGTGGGGATGCACCCACAAAATGAAAATAATTTGCAAAAGTATTATACCCAGTTAGAGTTTTACAATGGGAATGCACCTGGATTTAGGCACACTTCCTAGAGCTCACTACAAAAAAAAGAGGCTCACTTACTATAAGATAATTACAATATTATAGAGGTTTTAATCTACAAAACAACATCCACAAATGCCAAAATATAGTTCTAGTTAAGTACAATATACCGACTTCATACACTTCATTGATCTGCTTTGATTCAGACTTCAAATCATTATCTTGTGCACGTAAAACTACACAAAATTACTATAAAAATCTTCCACACATAAACAAACATACCAAAATAACCAGACATATCAATCTTATATATCTAAAACAAGAGATTATATCGGTTGCATGTTGGCTTCAAGAATACTTAACAAAATAATGATATATGTACAATTAGTCAGCTAGATCTGAATGAAAACACCAATGCAAACAAAAACAATTGTTCACACATTATCACACATCAAATGATTATCCTCGATCGTAAAAAAAATCTGAAAAATTGATTCATTAGATCCAGATAAGGATTTTCTATACCAAATTGTTATTCTTCGTTGATAACCCGAAAGTCAATAAACAAAAGAATCTAAATTATACACCAAATAACATTAGACCACCAAAGTATAGAATAAATTAGAATAGACATCCGTGAATATTCCCTTAGATTCATGCAACAAAATATTAATCTGAGAGTACGTATTAGACTAAATACTACATACTTCTACATGCTTTGTTAACTGCTAGATAGAATAAACCTATAATCTGCCTTATGATTTGATCGTAGACTGGATCATGCAGATGGGTGAACATGGATGAGTTTTTGTTAATGACAACTTCCAAGAACTTGAGTACTATCTCTTTCCAATTAAATCCCCCTTTTGCATTAATGTAAAAACTAAGTGAAAATTGACGAAGTGTCAAAATCAATACCCAATATTTGAACTTCAAAAACTCAAACATTTTGTGCTCTCGTTGGGGTGGATATATCCCTATATTTATTTTCACTTACCTACACTCCCCCTTTGCATTCAATGGAAAAGGAAAGGATCTACATAAATAATTTAAAATACAAAATTCATATATATATATATATATATATATATATGAATTCGCATGTGTACAAAAACTAACTTCTTCAAACTTACATCAACTAATATGTGCAAAAATATTCTTTAATAAGCTTAAGTCATTATCCCAACCTTGTTTGGGACTCTCTAAAATTCAAATGTGTCCACAAACAATATATGCTTTCACTTCCATATTCTAAAGATTAGAGGGGTCACTAGTAACTATAGATGCCTCATCTTCCTTCAAAGCATCAAACATTGTTCCCAACTTAGGAGAAACTAGACTTCAAAGTTAACCAATTCTACCAACAATCTTATCATTTTCATGCACTAAACTCTTAATCTTGTAATGTAAATCTATAAATTGACCTTATTTATTAGATGCAAAATAAATCAAAGGATCAAATTACTATGACATGTCTAATAACTACTTCTCATTCTCCTTGATCTCCTTCTCAACGTCATCAACAAATTTAGGTAATGATAGACAAGATTTGTGAACACTCCCACCTGTAGATAAGGAATTTTCAATACTCTTTGCACTATTGACCAATTGTATACTTTCATTTCCAATCATCATATTTAACTAACTAAATCTATTTACATCAAATTATTTCTTTACATTTAACTCTGCAGATGTCTCAAAAGATTAAAGTGTGTGCTTACAAAGTTTTCTAGAATTTTCATCTAACCAGAAGGAGTATCAAATGAATCTTTCACATATGTAGGAAAGATCTTCTCAAGTACACAAGATGTAAGACTTAACAACTCATTTTCTTCAATGTGGGATCTCAGAATCTCCTCTCTTTCCTTGGCCTAAGAAAATGAGGAAAGTTTAAGCTTCTAGATTGGAGACAAAGTAGCCAAATTGATAGGTCCTTATGTAATTAATGAATCATCTTAGTCCAGATTGTCCTTCTCCAAAACTTCCTTCACTAACCCTGTAGTGTCTCTTTTATTAGTCTATACCTTTGGTTGCTTTACTTTAGTTATCATCTCTACCTTCTCTTCACCTTTCATGTATCCTACACCTTCTCCTTCTAGAGAAATGGACACATTAACCTTGTGAATATTAATTTCAGCTAGAATATTAGCTTCAATTTGCTTGACATAAGGAACTCAAGTATTATCAACTAAAGCTTCTCATCTGAAAAAATCAAATTGGTTTTCTTCCAATAATTTCTTCAAAATCTTTATTTTTTCCTTCACAACTTCATCTGTCTTTCCAATCATCGGCTTGTTTATCCTTGATTTTCCTCTAAAAAGATCTTTTAGCCTTCTTAAATATAATTTTCATATCCTCCACATCTATAACTACACAAAATCATCAAAACTTGTTATTTTAATCTCTCATTCTCTTCTTTTGCATTCACTCTCTTCATTTCCAGAAGATCATATAGACCTTTTGGAATCTCAAACATGATCTCCATAAGAGCTTTCTTGAATTTGTTTAATATTTAATTGTGGATTTTTCTAATACTCTTTTCTTGTTATCATAAAATTTATCATAAAATTGTGGAAGAAGTTTTTAATTACCATGTACTGTAATTGTTTTCTCAACGTCACCAAATGACATGTCAATTTTATCAGAATCTATTTTCATCTTCTTACTTACCTTCTCATCATCATATGGGTAGTCCTTGGAGACCCTTGATTCCTTTGTACCCTTAGAATTTAACTCTTTAACCACATCATCTGATTATGTTTCTTCATCATCATCCTTAGCAGAAACATACTTCCTTGTACTTTTTACCTTCATCCTCTTTTCTTCGTTACTAGATGGTTCTATTTGTTGTTTCTTCTAGGTGTTGACTGGCTTCAAAAGACTATATGAGGGTGTAGAACTTCTATTCTATCCTGGTCTAGATAAAGTAACACATGGACTATTTAAATCAACTTCAATTGGCTTCTCCTCTTCTTCCATTCTTTTCTTCATTGCTTCTCTCACTACATGCACTAGAGTACCCATACTCTCTTCAAAGTTCTCAACTTCTTTTTTGACTTTTCTTACTATGTGAGGTCTCTCTAATCATGTATGCAACTTCAAGTTTTTCTCCTGACAAGTGCCAAATATCTCCTCTATAGTATCAATAGGTTTACTCAATAAATGTTAAGCATACATGTCAATAATTTGTCCATCTACCTCATACCCCAAAGGAATGATCCATAATCTCCTTGGTTCCACTCCTTCCATCAAGTACTAATCAATTTCAACCATGAAACAAATTGCATCCTAATATTTCTCAACAATAGACTTTTGGATCCTTTCCCTAGCCTACATCTTACTCTGAAAATCCTCAAAGAAACCCCCAAGAGTACTCTTTTGAGACTTAGGGTCAGTCACATAGAAAAAAACTCTAGTTTGCACAACTACTGGTCTATCATATGTCTATTGACTTTATCAACACCCAAAACCTCATTTATATCGTAAAAGAATAAACTCATGATTTCTTGGCTAAACAATTGTCTTAGAAACACATAACATTGGACTGCTATTTCAGGATTGGACATCCTAATTGGTTGCTAAGTATATTATTCAGACTCATTTAATTATTGACTAGGGACATAAACTTGGAATGGTATTTGCAAAATATATGATTCAAATCTTCTTGATTCCCATGGCTAAACCTATGGAATTGAAATATAATAAGCTTAAGGAAATATACACTATCTCAAGTAAATGCTTTTACTCTAAGAAAATAGTAATCATGAATAGGAACTATTGTACTCGCCTATGTTGCAGGAATAGTCTACCAGTTTTGTTACTAGTGGTTGCAGGAACAACAGAGTTCTAATTACTTATTAATGAACAAGGACATAGCTTCAATTCTAACAAAGTGATTCACTCACCAAGTGGGCCCCCTTGGATGAGTGAATAGAAATGCAATTAAGATAAGAGAATGAAACTCAAATTATGCACTCTATTCATTCATGGAGAAAAATATACTTGGAAAGTAAAACGGTGTTACAATATCAACTTGTATTCCATAAAATATATAAACTAACTCAAATAAATTTAAGAGTTACAATAGTCGGCTTATTTAAAGAGAAACTGAAATACTCCCTAAATCTAGGATCACTCAATTAATGAGGATCACTAATGGATACATAATGCTCATAACAGAAAATATCAATAAGCAAGAGTAAGTCTTCAAGTCCTTCCCAGAACATAGCATGTAGTGGCTTTAGATCCGCGTGTTGTGTTTACTCAAGAACTGTATTGACTTGTTCCTTCGCAAAAGTCTTGTGGCATGATCTTCTTCAACCACTTTCTTAATTATTTGGGCATGATAGTGCTTTTGTAGCAATGGTTGTCCTTGACTTCTTCAGCACCACGATGCTTTTCTTGAATGCGCCATGACTTGATCCCTACAAAATGGTTAGCATACACAACCTTTGATGCATATATATATATATATATATATATATAATCTTTAATACTAGGAAATAAGTGTTAGTTTCCAATCAATACTCTTTCATGGCACATGTCTACAGGAAGGAGACTACCCACAAACATAGCATAGGAAATAGGATCATTCATTATCTTGTAACTACTTATATCCTATAACTTTTACCCTTCAGTTCCACGAAAATACACCATGTCCTTTATCATGCATTTACCTACTTATGTATTTATATATATAAAATATACATATAAAACCATAAGTTTAAAGTATCTGATGATTTGCAAGCAAACTGCTGAAAAAGAAAGTAAGAAACATTTGAAAAGATGGCCTTTTAATAGGCTCATCAATTATCAGATTACAATACTTGAAGGGGTACTTCTTCTCCTTCTTTATCTTAGTCAAATTATCCAAAAATTGACTCCGTAACAACTCATAGAGATCATATTCAACATTTTTCTTGACCATCTCATAAGCGGCATAGATGGCCATATCTGAGTCTAAATTATCCAAAATTGAATTGTAAACTTTGCATCCTATGACCATTAAATAAAATCTACTATCTGGTTCTATGATATCATTTATAATCATTTCCCTCTTATAAAATTTTGTACTAGTAGCATCTATGACCACTTGATTCTTTACTATCTTCAAAATTTTCATGTTACTAGATGACCACAAACTAGTTACAATATTAATTAATGCCTTAGCGATCTTTTAAGGTTTTTCCAACAACATGAATTTCACTTAGTACATCTCTAACCCATTTATTGTCATCTAAATTGGAAACTTTGATGACCTGTATAAATTCCTTCTTCTCTGACCCTTTAAATTCATCCTTAAGCTTAAAATCTACTAGTATCTTATCCAAATGAAGATTTAATAGCTGGAAACTTCCTAAATATTTTATATTTGTGTGTATATATATGCCCTAATATCCTTGACATGGAGATCACCATATGGGAAAATGAAAATTGACCTAGTGGATCATCTTCTACAGATTTGAAGGGATGTTTTATGAATGTAGGTGTAGGTATTTTTTGTAATATCATCAATCTTTAGAGTGTCCATTTCTAAAAATTAAAGATCACAAATTTAGTGGAAAAAAACCCTTTTCATTGAATTAGGGTTTTCACAACAATTGCCTTCAACCCTTCGATCTCTGATAAATCTTCTTGGAGAGCTCTACTTTCAGTTTGTTCTCAAATGAAAATTGACAAATGATGCAATTAAATTTTCCTTTTATCATTCACATACCCACGTTTTCATGTAGTAAATGTATTTTACCTTAAAATCACCAGATACACTTTTCCAAATCCATACATGACTATATCAACCTACCAAATTCAGGTACAAATTACTATCAGGGGTTTTATATGATTTTCTTGAAAAATGCCTTAGGCCAAAGGCCTTAATTTAATTATCATAGGAATCTTCAGCACCAGATTTAGGTAAGGACCTATTTCATGTATCACTCTCACTTATCTTCACCCATGTCTTGCTTATCTTATTCATGATCTCATTCATAGTTACATTTCCCTTTCCTTTATCATTATTATGCATTTTGTTTTTGTCTTCCAGACCCTTCCTTTCCACATTCTTGCTTCTGAAAACTCTTTCTATGTGACTGGATTTATTACAATTGTAGCACATCACGTTTGTTTGTTTGTATTGTAATTTCTTTGGTTTCCTCTTTATCTGCACTGATTATCAATGTGTCCAAATCTATTTCATGCAAAACATCTAAAATTTCCTCTATTGGTAGATTTATTCATCACACTTTTGCATTCACTTGATTTATGATCATACTTATTGCATTTGAAACACTGACCTGAAAAAGATGAACCATTAACTCTATTTCTCCATTAAACAACTTTTTTGACAAAATTTATTGCACATAAAGCATTTACCATTGAAGGGTTGAGAACTAGGCTCTCTTAGCAGAGTCCTTTTAGGTTTCTCTTTTAGATTTTATAACTTATTATTGCATTGACCAGAATTAGAGCTTTCTTCTTTCTCAAATTCAAGACCTTGTGTGTTACCTTTCATCCTCTGGATTTCAAGTAGCACATCAAGCTTAGATGAGATAATCACGAACTTCTCCTTGTACTCATTTGCAGAAACAAGTTCATTCTTAAGAATGTTAATCTTCTTTCCAAGATGCTCCTCGTTGTATTTTGATTATTGTGGGTCAAGTTGGAGTGTGCCAATCTCACAATTTAATCTGTGGCATTCATCAAATATTACCTTTAGGGGCTGATCAAAATTCTCTTCATTCTTCTTCCCTTACCCAAACTCCTTGGTTATCTTCATCACCATAGATTTCATCTCATGTTTTAGGAGTTCTTTATCTTTTTCAAGCTTCTCAAATTATTTTTTTTTCTCCTTCAAGGCTTGATCCTTAGTTTTTCTTTCTTTTTGCTTTGTCTGCTCAAAAAGTTCTTTTCTCTTCTCCATGGATTTGTTCAACTTCCCTTTCAATGAGTGAATGAAACTTTTGGTATCCTTAGAATACCTTTTCAATTCTAGGATTTTAGCTTTGGACTTATCAAGATCATAAAGTGTAAGGATTTATCATTGAATACCATCTGAATCCATTGAATCACCTATCGGGATTTACCTCAAGTTGCTAGGCTTCGTATGAGGAACTATACTTTGTTACCAATTTTTTGAATAAAGTAACACTAACAGGGGATGAATCAGTGTTCCACAATCTTTAACTTTATTAACCCAGTTCTTTAACCTTTTAACACATATAATCAAAAGAAAGATGCAAAAACATAAAACAATCATACAAAATACCATAACACCAAGATTTTTGCATGGAAACCCAGTTAAGGGAAAAACTATGGTGGGGATGAACCCAAAAAATAAAAATACTCTATAGAAGAATTATACCATGTTAAGATTTTTACAATGGTAATGCACATGCATTCAAGCACATTGCCTAGAGCTCACTTATCAAAACAAAAGAGGCTCACTAAGTATAATATAATTACAAAGTCAAATAGAGTTTGAAGTGAGAAACAAGATCTACAAATTCCAAAATATAGTTCAAGTTAAGTATAATCTACTCACTTCATAGACTTCATTGATATGCTCTGATTAAGACTTCCAATCATTATCTTATGCACGTGAAACTACACACAATAACTATAACCGCTTTCCACACATAAAAACCAATACCAAAATGACCAAACATATCTATCTTATACATCTACAAGAAGATATTATATCACTTACATGTCGGCTTCAAGAATACTTAACACAATAATTAAATGTGTACAATCAGTCGACTAGATCTGAATTCAAACACTAATGTAAACAAAAACAATTGATCACACATTATCACACATGTCAGTTGATCATCCTTGAGAAAAAACATTATCAACAAAATTACTTCATTAGATCCAAAAAAGGATTTACTATACCAAACTAGTTTTCTTCACCACTAATACAAAAGCGAATACACATAATAATCTAGCTTGCACACCAAATAACATCAGACCACAAAAATCTAGAATAAGGTAGAATAAACATCCATGAATCTTCCCTTAGATTCTTACCATAAAATATTGATCTAATAATATGTATTAGATTGAATACTATATACGACTATATGCTTTTTTCACTAGCAGACTTAGAATAAATCTGCAATTTGCCTTCTAATTTGATTGAATAATGTGATGTAGATGGGTGCACTAAGATGAGTTTCCATTAATGACAACATCCAATAAATTGAGAAGTGCCTTTTTATGGAACATGATGACACCATTTGTGTTGACCCTAAATATCTATCTACTATAGAAATCTAATCCCAATCTTGATACAAATACCTCTCACAACTCAAAAGTTGTAGATCCTATACAATGATGCTCTTCAATTCTAATCATACTAACTCCCAAGAGTCCCATTCAAAATTCTTCCTCATCATGACAAAACATTGATTCCCTCCATGAATCTATGACTCTTATCCGAACTCCTACCACATACCTAGAAGTGGCTATGTGTCAAGAGGATAATCAAAAGAATCAATAAAAAATTCCTAAAGATCTAGAGAAACCAAGAAAGTCTAGGCTCATCAAATATATGATCCTGCATCCTTAAATTCCCATCTGATCCCCTCATACCTTTTCATTTTTTTTTAAATATGATATCACATACATCCTTTCAAATTATCATCTTCAGAGTCAATAGAAAATAATCTTTTCAAGTCAATCCAATGATCCTCTTCCATGTTAAGATCAAATTTTCCCATTATTTCCTTGTCATATTCCACTTAATCCACTTCAAAATATTAATATTTCTAAAGATACCATGTAATACCCTCTCCTGTGGTGATACTTGGACTTTCTGATTTAGACATTCTATTATGATGGTTAGAACTATACATTTACATTTATTTTTTGTGGATGATGATATGTTTATCAGATGATTGATATGCTCATTTATGGTTATCATTTATATGTTTATGAGATTAGAAAAACCATCTATTTTTATGTTTTATGGATCTAGCCCAAGGATTTGATTCTAACCATTATCATAATGTTTTATGTTTCATGAATATGTGTCTGATGTGTTTTCATGACTCAGGATGAAGTCATAGTTACTCACTTAGTGAGGTCCACATGATGTATCAATCCCGGTCATCTACTTGCATATATCTGATTTGTATATCCATATGTATCCATGTATCTCTTCTTGGTGATACAGGAGTGTGGGTACCGGGTATCATCTCCACCTGGTTTCATAGGTCTGAGCGGTCCTTCAAAATTCTTGATCATTGTTGTTGTTACGAAGATATCACCAAGTTCCATAGGAAGGAACTCTGCCTCTTATCCTCTTACCTTTAGGTGGGGAGTTCATGAGTCAGTCCCTTGTGTGGGTGATGTATTTATGTGTCCTCTCAGTTTTTCGATTTTGTGGATCTTGTAGTCGGTTTCTTGTCTTTTTCATTCATTGAGAATGAATTTTTGATTATGGTAGTTCTAAGTGTTTTCATGGTATGCTCAATTTTATTAGTAGATTATTGATGTGATTTTAATATCAATAATAATAAAGAATTTATGGTATTAATAATGTCTTATAATATCCATAATAATAAAATGTCTAAGGCAATATTAATAATAAATGTTTTATCATAGTAGTATATATAGATATGAAGATCATGATTATAATGGTGGATATAGTAGTGGGTTTAAATTATAATGTATTTGATTTAAATAATAATATTCCTATTATTTAATTATTTGTACTATTAA
>MU223769.1:70741-85013 GCA_018584345.1 Thuja plicata
GGAGTCGGTGGTAGCTCTCAAAAACTATAAACATTAAAGACAATATATAATTTTTAATATTAAACTAATTAAAAACAATAATAAAAAAGATTTTTAATAAAAAAAATAATAACAACAAATAAAAAAAAATAATACGTACCTGTAGGAGGTAAAATGGCAACAGGGGGGTCGGTGGTAGCTCTCAAAAACGGGTACCCGTTCAGATAAAAACGTGATCCCATTTTGCAAATTGTGAAAATGATTTACAAAACGGTTTAAAACAAATTTTAAATACTTTTACAAAACGGGCACCCGTTTTTTAAAAATGGGTGCCTGTTTTGCTACGGGTACCCGCACCAAAACGGGTGCCCGTTTTGAAAACGGGCACCCGTTTTATATTTACGGCTCGGGCACCCGAACCATAACAGGCACCCATTTTTTAAAAAACGGGTGCCCATTTTTGGTTGCCAATTTTTTTTGGCCGCGGACTTCCGTGGAATTGGCACTCAACTTTGTGCTTGCACCCAATTGTGAGGAGAGAATTCATTAATCTTTAGGATTGGCATTTGGTTACTTCTGGTAGTGGCTGGAGATTGCACCCAGAAGGACTTGAGGAAGTGCTGGAAGAGATTGAGAGGTTGGATTCTTCTTCTTCAAAATGAATCTCCACAGGACTCCAGGTTGGAATCCATCTTGAGAGATAACTCTCCTTTGTGATATGTATTGGATAAGAGTTTGGTTGAGTGTTTTCTCTGTGTGCTTTGTTGTCTTCATAAATTTTAGAATGTTTATACAATTGTGTCTTTATTTTGGATAAGTGAATATGACCATATATCAAATAAAAATTACTTTCTATGCATTATTGTATGATTTCAGGATGTTTATGTATTATTTATTGCATTCTATATTATTGCAGAACGTTTATGTATTCTGTATTATTGTAGAACATTTATCCATTATTATTTTATTTTATAAACATTTATACAATTATAATTTTCTGTATTATTGTACAATGCCAGCTATTTTATGATTATTTATATTTTATCTCCTGTCATTAAGCAATGTGCGGAATATTTGTATTTAGTTTCCTGTTGTTAAAGTATTGCTGTCATTTGTAATATTCTATCATTGGTCATGATTCTGTAATTAAAATTCATATTGCTGTCAGTTGTAATATGTTGTTCAAATCCTGAGTTATTGTTGTAGTGTTTGGATTAGGGTTTATGGAATCTCGAAACAATGTTTGTATTTGATTTTATGTCGTAGTATAGAATCTCGATTCTCTGTCATTTGGCCGAGTTAACTATTTTGATCTCTATCATTTGGCCGAGTTAATTGTTGTTATCTATGTTGTTTTCCTAAGGCTAGCAATGTTTTGATGTCGTGTTTGTAATAGGGTTGAAGTTGAACAAATATAATAAATAGGTGTTCGTTTATACAAGTATAACATTTAAGTATAAGATTGATAATTTGTTATACTTTAAGTTATACTTGTATAAAGAAATCAAGTACCTCTCAGGATGTTTGAAATAGGTTTCAGCTTCCTAACAGTTAAGATGCAACTTCTAGATTTTAGATTTTTCAAAAAAATCAGACTTAGTTAAATTTCAGGCACGTGAGTTTTTTTTTTCAGAGCATTGTATTTTGGCATGTGAAATTTTGTGTAACTTTAAATATGTTCTTTACGTGTTTGGTGGAGGTTATGTGGTGCCTTTAGATGCTTTAATAGGGTTAGGATGTGTGTAAGAAGGAGAAATAGGGTTTAGGATTGTCTAGGATGATCAGGACCATTCTAGGCCTCCCTAAACGTTCCTAATTTTCCTAAACATCCCTAAACTACCTTATTATTTTCTATTCTTTGATGCAGTTCTCAAATGTGTTTATGATGTGTTTTTACTACATGTATGATGTATTTGTGATGTGTGGGTTAAGGGTATAAAACATAAGAACACTAAGTGAGTGGCTCTCAGTGCGGGGCCGGGGCCCTAAGTGGCTAGAACTAGGATAACTGACTGAAGAGTTATTTAACAAGTGAAAATTTAATTAAAATTATGGGAATGGGTTCAAACACTAAAAATATTAATTTATGCCTCGCCCATGCCATTAGTGCTAGTAAAGGCTAAGGATGGGAGTGGGAGAAGGTACCTATGCGTAGGTATGATTGAATGGCGCTTGTCTGTACAAAAGGCATTCAATTCTGCATGTTCCTACTTGGGTGCCGGGGCACAGAATGGCTAGTACCAAGACAACCCAAGGGGTGAGGGCTATGTGATGACACTCACTTAGGTTTTTTCTTAGAGTTTCTACCAAGCCTTACAACCTTTGGGAAAATATTTTATAATTTGATCTTATTTTCATATGCTATTTGGGAAAGGTTACCCAACCCTAGGTATGGCCTAGCTATCCCTTCTTTGTGGACCTTGGTGTTTATCTCCTAGCATGGTGGAGTGGGTCTTTTGGTATCCATGTGGTTGGGTGGTAAATCTTTTTATTGAAGTATCTTTTGTGGATGCAGTGCTTGAGGATTCATGCTTGCTTAATGTTCCAATTTTGAAGAATGAAGACTTTGTAATTATCTTTCATATTGTAAAATTATTGTTACCTCCCAAGAGGAGATGAATGTAATGTAATCATTAATGTATTTTCAAAATGATGTAATTCAAATGGGTAGACTTAGGAAAATAAAAGGGAAAGCATAAACTTTATGTAAATAATGTGTGTTGTAAAAGAAAAAGGATTTTTTAACATTCCAAGTAAAGTAGTATGTTTCTCATCATTGTTGATTAAGTGAAAAGATATTGAAAAAAAAATGTAATATTTGTAATGTATCAAATGATTTAGATGATTCTATTTTCTTTAAAATTTATCTCATTCATAAAGGATAGTTAGGAATAAAAATGGATTTAAATGGAAAATGGAAATGAAAGTACTTTGTATTTCTTTATAAAGAATCTACTAATGTAGTGATGTAGTTTTCTTAAGAAGTAAATCATGCTACTAGTACACTAAATGGACTTAAATGAATTAGGCATTAAATTTAAGGGAACCTTGGAGGAATCTAAGTTAACCATGTTATGTTTATGAACTTCTTTTAAAAATTCAAAATTTTTCATAAATCATTACTTAGGTTTTCTTTTACAAAGAGAATCTTTGTTCTCTTTCCTCGGTTTCCTTGGGGGGCATGACATCTTTGGTATTAGAGCACTAAGTTGCTACACTGGGGCCCTAGAAATTTGGCCCATGCTTCTTGAAACTTTTTATTCATTTAAGGAAACACTTAAACATAAAATTAGACTAGGACCCTTAAACTTATCCTTCTTCTTACTCATGGTAGGATGCCTCGTATAACCGGTAGTAGAAGGGGAGGTGCTCGAAATACCCCTCCTAGATCTCAAAAAGAGAGTTCTCATGAAGAAGAAAAATATAAGGGTAGGGGGGATCAATCTGATAATCAATCAGGAGGTTTTCAAGGGGCTCAAGTACAATAACTCCTACAACAGATTCTTTAGAGGTTAGATGCAGGGAAGGATAGAGGTCACCATGGGGAGACTAACACTCACCATGGGGAAAGGGAAAGGAGTCCTAGGAGGAGAGATCAAGCAATGGAAGAAGATTCTTTGGATGCTTCTCACATGTGAGACCTCCTTAGGACTAAGAATAACCCGTTTAGGGGAACTCAAGGTGGATCTACCTCTGAAACTTGGTTGCTAGACTTGGAAAGGATTTTCTCCATGGATCCTTATAGTAGCAACACCAAAGCCCGGTTTGTAGTCATTCACCTTAGAGACTCTGCATCCACTTGGTGGGAATCAGAGAGGGAAACTTCACATAGATATTACCACTCTTTCTTGGGAACTATTCCTAGAACTCTTTTGAGCCAAATTTCTTTCTGACCACTGGAGACGGGAAAGAGCCAAAGAGTTCCACAACCTAAGGTAGCTAACTATGTCTGTTGATGACTATGAGAGGAATTTCTTGGAACTCAAGCCACACTTAGGATATAAGGATGATGAACCCATGCTGACCCAACACTTCCTTAGAGGACTCAATGGTCACTTGGCTGGCAGCATACGAATGTTTGAACCCCAGACAGTTAATGATGTGGTCATCAAGGCTCATCTTGAGGAAAAAAATGTAGCCTTGGGGTTAGGAGGTCAGATAGGTGGCCATGGGGGTAATGCCTTTCAGGCTGGGTCAGGTTTCAAAGGTAATCCATCTCAAGGAGCACCTGGACCTAAAAACTATCATCCCAAAGGAAGTCAGAACCACCAGAAAAGAAAATTTTACAGCAACAACAACAACAATTACAATGGAAATAACAATAAAAATGGGGGTTCTCTATCTATCAATTCTCGCAACTGGCAGTGTGAAAAGCGATACCCAAACCCTTAGCCAGCTCAGAGTATGCCTCAAAACTCTAGTGAGGGTAGCTATCAGCAGCCCAGTGCACCTTTTGCACGAAGGAATTTTGTTAAGAACACCAGATGTTACTCTTGTAGCCAACATGGTCACATTGCAGTTAATTGCCCTCAAAAATCTTCCCTAGTAGCCAGCTATAGATAGGCCAATTCAGAACCAACAATAGGTAATGTAGGTAGGGCTCACTGAGTATTTTCCACCTTGGACCATGGACAAGCCAATCATCAGGGATCAGTCATCGAAACCCCAAGTTTGTTAAGGGGTATCTCTACCACTATACTATTTGATTCAGGAGCAATAGATTCTTTTATTTCACCTTCTTTAGTAGTGAAATGTGGGTTGAAGGCAGTAAGGTAGGAAGATAGGTGATAGGTTGAGCTAGCCTCTGGGGCAAGAATAATCTCTGACTCTTGTGTCCATAAATCAAGTTAGAACTTGGACCTTTTTCCACCGTAGTAGATCTTTGAGTGATTCCTCTAGGCTCGTATGGAGTAGTTTTGGGTATGGATTGGTTGGAAGCTCACAAAGCCACTTTGGATTGTAGAAACAAAAGCATTCAATTTTTAGATGATTTAGGAGAACCTAAGAATATTGTTGGGGTGCAATGACCCATCTCTCTCCATATGATTTCTGTGATGCAGCTCAAGAGGTGCATGTGCAAAGGATGCCAATTATTTGCAGTCTCAGTAGAGGACTTGGACCAAAGGGAAAGTAGGGATGTATCATTAGATCATCCCCTATTACAGGAGTACTTGGATGTTTTTCCCAAGGAAATTCTAGGAATGCCTCCCAAGAGGGACATTGACTTCCAAATTGAGTTGGTTCTAGGAGCAGAACCAATCTCCAGAGCTCCGTACCGTATGACCACACAGGAACTTGAGGAACTCAAGCTTTAGTTGGAAGGGCTCTTTGAAAAAGGATTTATCAGACCCAGTGTGTCACCATGGGGTGCACCAGTAATATTTGTGAAGAAGAAAGATGGCTCTCTTTGATTGTACATTGACTATCGTCAACTCAACAAAGTCACAATAAAGAATTGGTATCCCTTACCCCGCATTGACAATCTATTTGATCAAATGAAAGAGGCAAAAATATTTTCAAAAATTGATCTCAAGTTAGGATACCATCAACTTAGAATTCAGGAAGCCGATATTCATCAAACAGCCTTCCGCACCAGGTATGATCACTATGAGTTCACTGTGGTACCATTTGGGTTAACAAATGCTCCTTTTGTATTCTTGACCTTATTGAATGGGGTTTTCAGTACCTACTTGGATAAATTTGTGACAGTATTCTTAGATGATATATTAGTGTTCTCCAAAACTCCTAAAGAACATGAGGTTCATCTTTTCCAAGTATTGCAGTGCCTTAGAGAAAATCAACTTTATGCCAACGCAGAAAAGTGTGAATTCTTTCAGACAAAGGTTAATTATCTTGGACATGTCCTTTCAGGAAATGGCATCACTATTGATCTAGCCAAAATTCAAGCCATAGTGGAGTGGCCAACTCCAAATAACGTCTCTGAAGTTCACAGATTTATGCAACTAGCTGGATATTATAGACAATTTGTCAAAGAGTTCTCTTGGATAGAACATCCCATTACTTCCTTGAAAAGGAAAGGAAAGAAGTTTGTTTGGTCAGAAAAATATGAGGCCACTTTCCAATGTTTGAAGGAAATATTAACCAGTGCTCCAATCTTGGTGGTTCCTGAACCATCAGGAAACTTCATAGTTTGCATAGATGCCTCACTAGAAGGGATTGGGGTGGTTCTTATGCAAGAAGGACAAGTTGTGGCTTATGTGTCTAGGAAGCTTAAAGATCATGAGCTCAACTACCCCACCCATGATCTAGAACTTGCAGCAGTAGTTCACACCTTGGTAAAGTGGAGACACTTTCTATTGGGTCACAATTTTGAACTCCAAATAGATCATCGAAGCCTTCAGTATATCTTCTCTCAACCTAACCTCAATGCTAGACAATGTAGGTGGATGGAATTCTTATGTGAATATGATTTCAAGGTTAAGTACATCCAAGGGAAGAAAAATGTGGTAGAAGATGCTTTGAGTAGGCACAGACATGTTTTATCAACGCTATCCCTAAACACAGATTTGGAGAAAAGAATCAGGGAGGTTCTCACTTTTGACTCTTGGTTTCAGGAGGTCAAGATAGAAATAGAATCAGGAAGACCCTTGGAAGGTCACTTCTTAGGATATTCCTTAGATACCCTTGGGTTTTTGTGACAACAAAATAGAATCTATGTACCCATGGTAGGAGATCTTTGTGCGATTATCCTTTCAAAAAGCCACAAGGATCCCTATTCGGCACATCCCAGGGTGAAGAAAATGTATGCTGACCTATGCCAGCTGTACTACTAGTCAGGAATGAAGAGAGATATTGCAAACTATGTGGCTAGATGTTTGGAATGTCAAAGAGAGAAAGCAGAGCATCAACATCACGCTGGCCTTTTGCAACCTCACCTAGTGCCAGAATGGAAATGGGACATCATTTCCATGGATTTTATTGTGGGACTTCCAGTTACTCCTAAGAGACATGACGCTATAGTGGTAATAGTTGATAGACTCACTAAGGTAGCCCATTTTTCTCCCATGCAGTCCTCTTACTCAGCAGCTTCTATAGCTAGAGTATTCATGAAGGACATTGTGAGACTCCATAGTATTCCTAGGAAAATCATATCTGATCATGATCCAGTATTCACATCGGCTCTTTGGACTTCACTTGAGCACACTTTAGGGACTCAGCTCAAATTTAGTTCAGCCTATCACCCTGAGACAGATGGGAAGACAGAGCGAGTCAATCACATTCTTAAGGATATGCTCAGGATGTATGTTACTGACAAGCAGACCCATTGGGAAGAATATCTATATTTGGTGGAGTTTTCTTATAATAATGGTTGTCACAGTTCCAGAGGTATGTCCCCTTTTTAGGCTTTGTATGGTCATCCATGCCGCACTCCCTTAATTTGGGACCGATTGGAGGACAGGGTGTAGAAGTTGAGAAATCCAACTTCACAGATCGCCAAGAACATCTGCATGCAATAACTTGTTGCTGAAAGGAAACCAAAGAGACAGAAGCACAAGCTTGGAAAATCTCAACAGAGTGAGAGAAAATTGTATTCCAAAGTAATGAAACAATAATTACAAAAGTTCAACATTTAGGTGAACAAAACCCTAAAAAGGTAAAAGCTAGGTTGCACAAGATTAGTAATATAAAATATTAATTATATGCACCTAAGAGATAGCTTAAGTGAAAATAGAGTACATGGACAACTTAATAATTAAATCAACATGATCTAATTAATAAGTGAAGATAAATAGATACTCTAACACCCCCCTTTAAGTGAAGCTTAGGAGGTAAGCTAACCTAGCACAACTCTGAAAGAAGGAAAAGAGGATCTCGACAATAAGGCCTGATCAGGTACCCAATACAAGGAAATCTCTATGAACCAGAGATAAAGGAGAAAACCCAGTGGAAAAAACCCCTCTCTAAAAAGAGATAAAAAAACATGCTAAAAAAAACATGAAGGAAGGAAGGCCTCAACAAGACCCCCCAAGGACAACTTCCATCACCCCAAGCATAGAATGCAACTAAAGATAGTGCAGAGATGCAAAAGGTTTGGTGAAGATGTCAGCAACCTGCGCGTCAGTGGGAATGTAGTCCAAAGTGAGAACACCATCCTAAATCTACTAACAGATGAAATGCATATGAAGCTCAATGTGTTTACTGCACTGATGCTCCACCGGGTTGCGGGAAATGTGAATAGCACTCTGATTATCACACCATATAATAACGAGACGATCAATAGGAAAGCCAAACTCAGTCATCAACTGTCAAAGCCATAGAATCTCCTAACTAGCATGCACTTCTGCTCTATAATCAGCCTCTATAGATGAAAGTGCATGACCATTCTGCTTCTTACACGACCATGTGATAGGACTAGAGCCAACACAAAAAACAAAGCCTGAAGTAGACTTCTAATCATCAACATCACCAACCCAATTTGAGTCAGTGATGCCAACAATGTGAGGAGCCCCTAATGTGTAATGAATGCCATACATAAGTGTGCCCTGAATGTATCTCAAAATACACTTGGCAGCTTTCCAATGAATTTCATGAGGCTCATGTGAGAACTGAGAGACTAGACCAACTGCAAAGAAGAGATCAGGATGAGTGTGTGTCAAGTATAACAAGTTGCCAACCAACTGCCAATATAATGTAGGATCCACTGAAGGTGAAGTGCAAGAGGTAGACAAAGTAACAACCAATTGAAAAGGTGTAGGAGCAAGCTTGAAATCAAGCATATCAAAGCGCCGAATCACGTCAAGAGCATACTTTTTCTAGTAAACAAAGATCCTAGTAGGAGACTGAACAATCTGTAGACCTAGAAAGAAGTGTAATAGACCAAGGTCAGTCATCTCAAACTGCCCTATCAATGCACGCTGGACATCCTGAATCATAGAAGATGAGCTACCTGTGATGAGAAGATCATCAACATATAACACAAGGATCAAAACCTCATCCTCAAGATGTTGAATGTAGACTATAGCATTAGAATGACATCGTGTGAATCCTATAGAAAGTAGAAAGGAGTCCATCTTCTCATACCAAGCCCAAGGGGCCTGTTTGAGACCATACAAAGAATGCCAAAGTCTGCAAACCAAGGAGGAATCCTACACAAATCCCTGAGGCTGCTCTATGTAAATCTCCTCAATGAGAACACTGTGCAAGAATGCACTCTTCACATCCATTTGAAAAATGGGCCATCCCTGAGAAGTTGTGAGTGATAAAACAAGGCAAATAGAGTTCATCTTGGCAACAGGGGCAAATGTCTCAGTGTAATCAATACCCTCAACCTGTGAAAAACCCTTTGCAACAAGACGTGCCTTGTACTTATCAATAGAACCATTAATAGAAAACTTAGTATGATACAACCACTTGCATCACACTAACTTTCTTCCCTTAGGAAGAGAACAAAGATCCCAAGTGTGATTCTTCATCAAAGAAGAATACTCCTCCTCCATAGCACTATCCCACTCAGTATGTCCTGTTGCTGCCGCAAATGTCTGAGGATCACCACAAATAGCATGACTCAGAAGACTAGAACCCACAATATGAGACCGGGTGCAACAGGAAGTGGAAGGGTCACCAACTAGAGATCCTACAGCATCAACTGTAACACAAGCCCATCAAGGCATCGGTGGAGGATCCTATGGTGGAGGTAAATGGGGATCACCAAGGTCATCATCCTCATTATCCTGAAAAGAAACTAGAAGAGATGAGGGAGTAGTGGTAAGTGAAGTACACTCTGTAAGTGGGGTATCTACTGCAGGAAGGTGCTCATCAAACTGGACATCCCATCAAAATAGGACCTCTCTAGAATCAGGGTCAAACAACTTGTATTCCTTAACATCCTAGCAGTAGCCAACAAAAATGAGGTGTCATCTCTTTCGCTCCATTGCTCTCCTCTGAACATCAGGCACAAATGCCCATGCCTCACTACCAAAAACTCAGAATGAAGATACATCAGGCTTGACATGAGACCAAGCCTCCTCAGGAGTCATATGTTGAACTACCTTATGAGGCATCTGATTCTAAATATAGTTGGCACAATTGATTGCGTCTGCCCAAAAAGATGAATCCATGGACCTAGACTGTATCATACAATTAGCCATCTCCCGAAGTGTTATGTTCTTTCTCTCAGCCACAACATTCTACTGAGGGATCTAGGGCACTAAAAACTGATGCTGAAGACCATGTTGAGAGAAAAAATCCTTGAAAGCTTGGTTCACATACTCCCCCCATTATTTGTGTGTATCCGACGAATAGAAAGACTAGATTGCTTCTCCATAAATGTCTTAAAGACTCGAAATGAATCAAAGACATCAGACTTGTACTTCAAAAAGTACACCTATGTGCACTTGGAGAGGTCATCAATGAAAGTAAGCACATATTTGGCACCAAAAAAAGGAGTAGGAAATGACATGAGGTCACTATGAATCAACTCCAATGGTTCCAAGGCACGAGTAGCTCGTCCATGAGGAAAAGGATCCCTATGTTGTTTTCCAAGAACACAACCCTTAAAAACCCCATCAGTGCAAGTAATCTATGGAAGCCCAAGGACAATTTCCTATGTGCTCATCTACTGAAGATATCTATAATTGACATGGCCCAAATGTTCATGCCAAATTCTGCTCATTGAATATGCATGTGCTATAAGATAGGAACCTGTGCCAGTAGAAGAATCAAATCCATCAAATTTGTATAGGTGGGATGTAGTGTCAACACTCCTAGTAGCCACAATCATATCAGAATTGTGTAAGTCCCAAATAACCCCATCATGTGGTGAGAACTCAACTATCTTACCAGAGCCAGAGTGGCAAATCTGATAGATAGACAATAGGTTCATCGAAATGTCAGGGACAAAAAGAACATCCTGAAGAGAACCCCCAGCTAATGCAGTAGAACCAGAACCCAAAATTGAAAGATGAGATGAGTTCCCAATAGCAATCTATGAGGTAGCACAAGGAGCAAGTGAGGTGACCAGCTACTAAGTGTTATTCATTTGGTGAGAGGCACCAGAATCAAGAATCTAGGTGGGCCCATAAGTTGGTTCTCGTGCAGGCAGTAAGAGCATGACCTTTCCCTGCAGGGGAGGATGTGGACTAAGGAGCTGAAATGTGATGCTCCTGCATGGCTTCCTCTAAAGCCTCCAAACATTTCCAGCACCTAGAAATAGGATGTCCATCCTTTCCACAAAATCTACAGGTCTCAACTGATTTCTTCTTAGTCTTGGAGGTAGACTCAGTAGACTTCAAAGAAGATTTACCCTTGGAAGGGTTAGCTGGAGCTTTGGAATCAGTTTTCTATCTAGGTTTGGAGGAATACTCATTGCTTACTAAATTTTTATTTAGTTTAGCTTTCTATTTTGGTTTCCCTTGTAAAGACTGAGCAACCAATGTTTGGCTAGAAGAGCCAGAAGCATCCATCTATTGGATCTTTGCCTGTTCCCGTGTCAACCAATCACAAAATGTCTTGAATGAAGGCATGGTGTGTCTAGTACCCAAAGCATCCATGGTGGAGTAGAAAGTAGAAGAAAATATTTGATACTGTCCTCTCAACTTTGAGAGTATCAGGAAGATACACTCATCATCTGTCTTGTTTCTCCCACATCCTTGCAAAATTGAGTGCAGAGATTTGAACTTCATCAAAAATTCCTCCATAGTGGGAAAGCTGGTAGGAGTCAAAGTGGTCATCTCTGCATCAAGTTGTAGTACCTAGAACTCATTCACTGTGCCAAAAAAATCTGAAAACTTTCCCCAAATGGCCCTAGGAGTTGTCAAACCATCTAGGTGAAAAAGGAGACTGTCAGAGATGTTTAGTGCAATCAAGCCCATGACTTCATCCATTTTATTCCTATATTGAAGAACCTCAAAAGGACACTACAGGATAGGTTGGTTTTCATCTAGACATGACCATAAGCTATGTGACATGAGTAGCCTGGTCATGTGTGCTTTTCAGGTGTGGTAATTGTGCAGTGTCAGCCAGACCATAGAGGGCTCCGACATTGAGAGAAGAAGAAGATACAAGTAGAAGGGTCATTTCTGAATTTAAATGATAGAAAGAAAAAGCACCCCCCCACAATTTATAATTCTATCCCCCATAAAACAAAGAAACAATTACTGAAAGCACAAAAAATAAGAAGAAAACCTGGACGCCAGATGTAGAGATGGAGGAAATGAAAGCCTCTACTTTAATGCCAAAAAAGAGAGATCATGTTGGTTGTATTTCCTATTTTTGTTGGTTCACCTTGTTCCTCATTTTTCCTTCTGTTAAATTTTAGGTGTTCATGTTAAAGCCTTGCCAAAATTGCAAAAAACCCTGAAAAACCCTAAGTATCCAAGTGTTAAACGATGAAATTTGAAACCCTAGGTCATGTCTTATATTTCAGCGTTACCTTTTTTAGTCACTTAAGACATGTGTTTTAAGTCAGGTCACCTCGTCGCGTTACCCATAAAAAATATGCCAAATGCCCTCCCGACTTTGCTTTTCCTTTGCGTCGCATAGTCTCGTTAAAAAATAGAATATTCCTTCAGCTTCTCAAGACTTAGCGATATCTTGTTAGTCGGGTAGTCGCGGGATATCTGAGTTATAAAGCTTTGTAAGAAATGGGACCCACTGTTAGTCGGGTGATCGCGGAAGATTTCTCACAGTTATAAAAATATGCTCAGACTTCGCGATTACTTCATGTCACTGGATCAGGCCATGGCTAACGGTTAAGTTTTTCCTTCAGTCGCAAAGTCTGGGAATGACTTAAGGGTATGTAAAAATATTAAGTGATTAAGTGACAGCCATGAGATGAAAGAAATAGAGGATCCAACGGTGGTCGCAGAGTCTGGAAAGGAAAGTGCCCCAGGGAAAAAGTCCTCCCGACTTGGCGATTAGGTCATGTCGCGCAGTCGCTGTAAGAAAAGAAAGGGCACTTTTTAATGATAAGGTAAAGTTAAATATGTCTCTCAACTGAGCGAATAAAGGTTGTCGCATGGTCTTGAAATGAAAATTAAGCATCCAGTGACAAGGAGACAACTGTGGAGGTTAATGATAACGGCTAGTCGCAAGGTCTGGGAAAGAATGATGACTTAAGGTTAACTCTTCACGACTTTGGTTTCACTTGTGTCGCCTGATCACCAGATAGTGACTGGGTTAGCCAGAGTAAGAAAGTGCATTGTCGCAAGGTCTCAAGATCAAACCATGGTTAAGAGAAAAGGCCCGCGACAAAGAGACTTAAAGCAGTCGCGGGGTCGCTTAATCACAAGATCTAAAAAATGGCGGTAAGTGGTTGATATGATAGAATGAATCCTCAGCGGCCAATCAGATGCTCGAATTTTGATTACTATGCATTAAGGGTAGTTGAGATGTGAGACAGACAGCGAATTAAAAAATGACATGTCAGCTCTCTTAAACGTTATATGATTGCGGCAAGGATTCATATTTGAAAATTTGATTTCCTGTCAACCTCGTGCAACTACGGCTAGGTTTTTCAAAGTTCACGGCATGGCAAATTAATGACAGAACTGATGTCTCCAAATTATGAGCTATGTACTCTGAATCATAGCTATAAACTGATGATAGTGCATTCATTTACCTTTACCAAGTTTTCAGATTTCAGAGCCAGGTTGCTAGGTTTTCAGTAAAGGTGATATTTTGTTTAGTTACAGTGTATCCAAGGTTAATTAGAGAGTTCTAAATTGCAGAAAAGTTGTGCACAGAATTATTTGCTACTCTATCTGCTAGATTTGTTTCAATATCGGTGAAAAGGAAGGAGATACAAGAAATTGCAGACATGAGTGGAGCAGCTAGTGTCACTTCTACAAGTGGTGGGAGTGGTGAAGAGCATAAAGGGAAGGCAAGCTTCTCTGATGAGTTCCTGCATCTTCTGCCAGGATCAACGCAAAATAGGAAGGTTGATGCAGGTGTTTTCAAGGATGATTTCAAGGACATCCAAGATGCTACGACCCCAGGCACAATAGGGTAATCTCTATTTACTTATTTTTATAAGAATTGTGATAAGCCCATTCCTATTTCAAACCCTTGGACGTGTGGTCTTGGTAGGTTGTTAGTTCCTGATGTATTCTTAGATGTAGACCTATTCCTTGACCTTGCAAATCATTATGATTCCCTGACCAAGACCATCAAAAGAGATGATGGCACTGCCTTATTGATACTAAGTACAAACTCTTTTATGCAAGCCTTTGGCCTATTCAGTACTATGTCTACCAAAATTGACATAAAGAAGAAAGAAAAGAGGTATAGTGCCAAACCTGGTGTTGCAAAGAGCTTGTTGCAGAAGCATATGCCA
>MU223769.1:101696-119707 GCA_018584345.1 Thuja plicata
TTATAAGGTATTCTGAACATACTGGTTATAAGGTAACCATCTAATTATTTGCAAGTTTCTTTCAAGGAAAGAATTAAATGTTGTAAGTAATTTCAAGGAGCATACTACTTTGCTTAAGGATTTGATATAATAGATTGGAGGTGATAGGATAACTTGCAAGGTAATTTATCTGAGTTGCATGTGAACTGTAAGGTAGTTTACTGTGTTTTATTTATATGATATCTTGGCTTGTATTTGACTCTATAGCCTAAAGGATAGGCACTGGCCCAGAAACACTCTGATTATTTATCTGTGTCTGAGATATTCCAAGTTATCAAAACCAAATCAATTTAAATATTTTGTTACTAAGAACATACAAACTGAACTTGCTAAGGACCTTTGTCAGCAGGACACTGTCCATATTATTGATTCCTTGAAGAGTGAATCCATTAAGTTATCCCTCCTATAAAGAAAAGGAAGAAGGATGAGAATCCTTGTATCACTGGTTATTGTTATGTTAATAACTATGATTTGTATGGTAATATCTTGTTTATGGTTATGCTTAGTCATCAGCAAGATAATTCATAAGTTGATCCAATAAAGATACATAGCTAATCAGTGTCCACATCAACAAATACTGTGTAAACAGCAATCTTAAGAGGTAAAACCTGCCTGAGTATTTATGGAGCTCAAAACGAAGAAGGACCTTATCCAGTCCTTAGCAATTAGGCTTTTCTTGTCTTTGAATCAGAATTAGAAGGTACAGGGTTCAAATAGACATTTCAAGCATTATGGTTCATACAAGAAAAATCCCTAACAAATCAAATGCCTGAATCAGAAATCAAGACAAAAATAATTGTGTTTGGCTCAGAAACCCATTTACGATGATGTTTTTTTTTCAAAAATGGACAACGTATGCTCAAGTTATGGCCAAAAAACCAACGATGCCTCCGAAAAACAACTCTCTGGAAAAAATCAAAGACGGGAAAAAATTTGACGGTCAAACGGCCGTCACCCGTCTGTGGAAAAAAATTTGACGGCCATATGGCCGTCAGAGGACCGTCAGCCAGAAATTTTTTTCCGTTGCCAGAAAAATCACAAGTTGCCAAAAAAATTTGAAAAACCTGCCGGAAAAAAAATTTGACAAGTAACGTCACTGCTGACGTCACCTGTCTGTGAGGCCTCACCCTGACCCATCACAGCTTTATTGCTCGATCACACATTGATACTTTATGTTTTGATACATTGATACATTTTTTAATTATCCTAACAAAGACTTGAGATATTATGTTATGATGATGATTATATTGTTTGGATTACATTTTGATATGGATTAGACCTAGAATAGATAGTTATTTTTTATTATATATGTTTAGATAAGTGAATTGATGAGAAGATTGAATCATGATTAGTCTTGATTATTTCATGGATGTTATGCCATGATGATTATGAAATTATTATGTTTTCAACATTTCTGTATGAAAATTTCAATTAGAAATTTAATTCAGCCATTGATTGAAGTTGCTAATTATAAATTGAAAATGTATATTGCATGTGATTTTATTATTTTGGACTAATGATGCTCAAGTATAGTGTGCAGGAAAGAGAACCATGAAATTATTCAGAGAATCAGAGTTAAACACATGTGAATTAAGTAAGCCAAGGTTTAATCCAATAAGGGGTTGAAACCTCGTTGTAATGTGATCCTTGTTGTAAACGTAATCTAAATATGTGTTAATAGTTTAAAACTTATATTGTTGTTTCGACATGTTATTGTGAATATAATGTGTATTTTTTCTTGGTGTCACTTGACACTTGTGTTGTCTATGTGGATAGTGACATGTCAAATTAGGGTTTGAGAAAGAATCACCAAACCTTATAGGATGTTATATTAATCCCCACTTTCATATAGATGTCTTGTAGGGATCACATCAAGTTGGAACTCGGATTTGAATTTTAGGGGTACTTTGGAAGGGACAAAAATGACCCTAGAGTGTATTTTTGGCCAAAATTAGTTAACCCTAAGGGGGTACTTTGGGTTAGGGCTAGTTTTTACCTATGAAGTAAACCTAGATCACCATTATGGCTCTCCAAAATGCCTACCTTTCAAAAGTGGGAAAAATGAAGATGGCCACATGCATTTAACTTGTCCCACACTCTTTACTAAACTCACAATTAAGAGGGGAGACAAGACGTAAGGAAAAAGGACTAGAGGGAATGTCTCATTAATTTCTAAGTCTTGAGTACACTTTTAAGGGTCTTTTAAGAGGTTTTGGAGAAACTTAAGAAGTGTTCACCCACTCTCCAATTTTGGGAGACAACTAGAGTTGGAGGAAGAAAAGTAAAAAGGGATAAGGGCTTCTTCTCAACTACATTCTTGCCATTTTTCTTGGACCAATGTTGGTGGATTCTTGCCATGGATGAATGCTCTTGCATTTAAGCATTGCATATTATTGTTTGAATGAATATGTAAATCTTGTATGGTTTTATATATGTAATCTTGTAAAGTGTTGTTGTATGTAGATGTTGATGTTATGTGTTAGGTTGGGGATGCATTTGAATTTTATTTTATCTCTTGCCCTTTTAGATTTGGGAGTATTGTTCATGGGAGTTTAAGGCATTACTCACCCTTTGGGAAAGGAAGAAGTGGCCTTGGGTGAAGGGGTTAGTTGGTCTCTCCATTGTAGTGAGAGTCTCTTCTCTTGGAGAAGAGGGATAAATTCATGGAGTATGGGCTCCGTGAAGCCATATTATAAATATTGTTTCTGGTATAGATATGACCAAATGTGTATATGAAAGGAATATCAATTTATCCTTGGAAAGGCATGGGAGAAAAATATTGTTGAGAAATTTGAATGAAATAACATTCTCCTCCTTGAAAAAGCCCACCTTCACCCTACTTCAATGGGTTTGGAAAACTCATTTGTGAAGCCTTGGTCGGGAGTAAATTATTGTGTTGTTCTTATATGTTAGTTGTTAAAATTAGAATATTTACCTTGTTTAGTCTTGGTTCTCCAAGCTCGGGGGTGGTATCTTTGAGGCCTTTGTTGGGAGGTGAGCTTCCATGGTTCCCTTCATGTTTTATTGTAGATTTTTTTGAAAACACGTTGGATGTGGAAAAAGTTGGAAGAAGTCTTCATTTTGGTATTATTGTGAAAGAGTAACTTATTAGTTGCACGATTACTGCTTGTGTTGAGGATCATTTTATTAAGAGTTGTAAAGTCCATTGTGTAAGCTTGTAGAGAAAAATGTGAAAATCTCTCATTTCTTTTGTAATGATATTCATAGCATGTAAACCTTGTGAATTATTAAATTTTGAAATCTCTAATGTATGTGACTTTAAATTTTTAAGTCAAGAACACTACATATTTCCTTTGAAATTTATAAAATTTTATCTCAATTAGATCAATACCTCATTTTCAAAATAATTGTATTTCCTATCCTTAAAAACAAGAGATTAGCTTACCTACTATAGTAAGTCAAAGAGATTAATATAATAATGAAAACAACCACCTAATATTAATGATCAAATTCTAGTTGCATAATGTTTGACAAACAAAAATAAAATAATCAAATTCATGCATGTATCTTAAAAAAAAAAGAATTCAATAATGTCAATGTGTAGAAACTACAACCAAATATACCATATCATTTTTCAGAATATAGAGCAAAAAGCTCTCTGAAAAATGTATGGGGAGGGATTTAATTCCCTCCTCATACACAGAGAATATCCCCTAAAGATTCCCCCTTCTAATACCCCTTTTATTATCCCCTAAACACCTCTTTTAATTACCCTTCTTATGCTAATGCATAGTCCTTTCCTTGAGAAGGCTTAATGTCCTTCACCCATCCTCGTGGGCCCCACCATAAACTTTCCTCTCATCTTAGCTTTCCCCATGCAAAATTTTTGGGGCTGTCATGATATTAATTACTTGCCAAAAAATTAAAAGTCCCCCTCCATTCGTTGCAGATTGAGTTGACATAATGTTTAACATAGTCTAACTTTGGGGAAAGTCTTTGGGCCCACCTCAACCTTAGAAAATTTCGCATGCTTCTCTCTCCTTGTTTTTTTATGCAAACCTTCTTCTCCCCATGTGAATTGACTTGCTGATTTTACCTTGGGTTCAACACTTTTGATGGAAGACTTTGTTGTGGTCCCCACCCTCCTTGGTTCATGCGTGAGCCTTGCTAAAGCTCTCCTCCCTAAATATTTTGCAGGTCTTGGAAAAAGGGTTGGGATTTCACACCCTCCCCACCCACTTGGGAGATGATGTGACATTTTGAAAGGGATAGGGTGATAGGTTGCTAGGTAGATAGGCAAGTTAGATTATAGCTAGTGATAGGTAGTTAGTTGATAGTTACTAAAGTTAATAACATAATTAGATTTAATTAGATTTTGAACAATTTATTAAAATATTATTCTATTCTACCCATTAAGTATATATTTAAAATAGATCATTATATTTAGATAGATTAAGTTAGTTAAATAGATTTAATTCTGATTTATGTTATTTGAATTAAGTGGCCTCATCTAATAGATATACTTTCTATTTAAATTGTGTAGTTTAAATACTAGATTTGAACCTTAGTTTTATGTGAAAAATAGATAGAATGACTAATATGTTATGGATTTAATTCTTCATTGTTTTATTAAAATCATGTAACTTGGTTTAGATATAGTTTATTTAATTGTATACTTAATTATTGATTAATAAATGTAGTTTCTATGTAAAATATATAGATATATGTTAATGTAATTACGATAAATTGAATTATGTTGCCCATGTATTTCACGAGGTTAGAGGTCAATGTAAATTTTCTATTTGAGAATAATTTAATATTCTATTAAGAAAATTAAGGACTATAGTTGCATGGAAATTTGTAAGGGAGAATTTAATTATTTTTGGAAGGATAAGGATTAGATTAGGTTTTGATTACTGAATTTTAAACTAGTGGTTAATAGTCGAAAGAGAATTGGGATTTAAATTAGATGAATAAGTTGTAACCAAGGTTAGAAATAAAGTGATTACCAGAGCAATCTATTTTAATGTACGACTCTTAACAATAGACTATCATCATGATACTACACATAGATTAAAATATGAACCAGAGTTAAATCAACCTGACCCAGGTGTTCAGGTAAACTGTATGACTAGTTGATGCTCTAATATTGAAACTATATGTGGTGTGACCCTAATTCAACGTATGTATATACCTTGCAAGTCGAAGATGAACCTTACCATGATATTTGATTTCCTCAAATACATCCTTTGTTAGTGGTATGCACGTACATTTTTTTTTTTTTTAATTTTATGTGTGTAGGATTTGAGAAACACAAATCCACAGAATGCCAAGAACACCTACATGCAAAATACCTAAAGCTGAAATGAAACCTCTGAAAGAGAAGCTAGGGTTTAGAAAATCTCAGTGGAGTGAGAGAAAATTATTATTTCTAAAAGAATGAATTACAATAATTATAAAAAATGGCTTATAAGGTGAGAAACCCTAAAGCCAGAGAAAGCTAGGTTTGTGCATTTTAATAATTAATAAACATATTAATTATTATGCACCTAAATGACAAGCTTAAGTGAAAGGAATAATAGTGTACTTTAATAATTAAACTGAATAGATTTAATTATAAAGACAAATGTACTATTACTCTTACACCCCCCCTTAAGCGAAGCTCAGGAGGAAACTAACCTAGCACAACTATGAAAGTAAAAGAAATGGGTCTTGGCAACATGGCCTGATCAGGTACCCAACAACAAAGAAATATCTGTAAACTGAGGAAATAGAGAAAACCCAATGGGAAAAACCCTACCCCAAAAAGAGATACAACAATATGCTAAAAAAAACATGAAGGAAGGAAGGCCTCAAAAGACCCCCCAAGGACAACTTCCGTCACCCCAAGCATAGAACACAACTGAAGATAGCGCGGAGATGCAAAGGGTTTGGTGAAGATGTCAACAACCTGCGCGTCAGTGGGAATGTACTCCAAAGTGAGAACACCATCCTGAATCTGCTGACGGATGAAATGCATATGAAGCTCAATGTGTTTAGTGCGCTGATGCTCCACCGGGTTGCGAGAAATGTGAATAGCACTCTGATTATGACACCACAAAACAGTGGGACGATCAGGAGGAAATCCAAACTCAGTCATCAACTGCCGAAGCCATAAAATCTCCTGACTAGAATGCACTGCCATTCTATACTCAGCCTCTGTAGATAAAAGTGCTCGATCATTTTTCTTCTTGCACGACCATGTGATAGGGCTAGAGGAAAGACAAAAAAAAATGCCAGAAGTAGACTTCCAATCATCAACATCACTAGCCCAATCTGAGTCAGTGTAGCCAACAATGTGAGGAGCCCCTGATGTGTAGTGAAGGCCATACATAAGTGTGCCCTAAATGTATCTCAAAATACGCTTGGTAGCTTGCCAATGACTCTCATGAGGCTCATGTGAGAACCGAGAGACTAGACCAACTACAAAGGAGAGATCAGGACGAGTGTGTGTAAGGTATAACAAACTGCCAACCAACTGCCGATACAAAGTAGCATCCACTGAAGGCGAAGTGCAAGAGGTAGAAAAAGTAACACCCGACTGAAAAGGTGTGGGAGCAGGCTTGCAATCAAGCATATCAAAACACTGAAGCATGTCAAGAGCATACTTCTAATGGTAAACAAAGATCCGAGTAGGTGATTGAACAATCTGTAGACCCAGAAAGAAGTGTAATAGACCAAGGTCTATCATCTCAAACTACTCCATCAATGCGCGCTAAACATCCTAAATCATAGAAGATGAGCTACCTGTGATGAGAATATCATCAACATATAGCACAAGGATCAAAACCTCATCCTTAAGATGCTGAATGTAGACTGTAGGATCAGAATGACATCATGTGAATCTTGTAGAAAGCAGAAAAGAGTCCATCTTCTCATACCAAGCCTGAGGGGCCTATTTGAGACCATATAAAGAATGCCAAAGTCTGCAAACAAATGAGGAATCCTGCACAAATCCCTGAGGCTGGTCCATGTAAATCTCCTCACTAAGATCACCGTGCAAGAAAGCACTCTTCACATCCATCTGAAAAATGGGCCATCCCTGAGAAGCTGCGAGGGATAAGACAAGGCGAATAGAGTTCATCTTGGCGACATGGGCAAATGTCTCAGTGTAATCAATACCCTCAACCTGTGAAAAACCCTTCGCAACAAGACGTGCCTTGTACTTATCAATAGAACCATTAGCAGCAAACTTAGTACGATACAACCACTTGCATCACACTAACTTTCTTCCCTTAGGAAGAGAACAAAGATCCCAAGTATGATTCTTCATCAAAGAAGAATACTCCTCCTCCATAGCACTGTCCCACTCAGTATGTGCTATCACTGCCCCAAATGTCTGAGGGTCACCACATAGAGCATGACTCAGAAGACTAGAGTCTACAATGTGAGATTGGGTGCGACGAGAGGTGGAAGGGTCACCAGCCAGAGATCCTGCAGCATCAACTGTAACACGAGCCCATCTAGGCATCTGTGGAGGATCCTGTGGCGGAGGTAAATGGGGATCACCAAGATCATCATCCTCATCATCTTGAAACAAAGCTGGAAGAGATGAGGGAGTAGTGGTGAGTGAAGTAGACTCTGGAAGCGGGGTATCTACTGCAGGAAGACGCTCATCAAACTGGACATCTCGTCAAAAAAAGACCTCTTTGGAATCAGGGTCAAACAACCTGTATGCCTTAACATCCTCGTAGTAGCCAACAAAAATGAGGTGTCAGCTCTTCTACTCCATTGCTCTCCTCTGAGCGTCAGGCACAAATGCCCATGCTTCACTACCAAAAACTTAGAATGAAGATACATCAGCCTCTTCATGAGACCAAGCCTCCTTAGGAGTCATATGTTGAACTGCCTTGTGAGGCATCTGATTCTGAATATAGTTGGCACAATTAACTGCCTCTGCCCAAAAAGATGAATCCATGGACCTGGACTGTATCATACAATTAGCCATCTCCCAAAGTGTTCTGTTCTTTCTCTCTACCACACCATTCTGCTGAGGGGTGTAGGGAACTAAAAACTGATGCTGAAGACCATGTTCAGAGCAAAAATCCCTGAAGGCTTGGTTCACATACTCCCCCCCATCATTTGTGCATATCCAGCGAATAGAAAGACTAGATTGCTTCTCCAAAAATGTCTTAAAGACTCGAAATGAATCAAAGACATCAGACTTGTACTTCAAAAAGTACACCCATGTGCGCCTGGAGAAGTCATCAATAAATGTGAGCACATATCTGGCACCAGAAAAAGGAGTAGGAATTGACATGAGGTCCTATGAATCAACTCCAGTGGTGCCAAAGCACGAGTAGCGCGTCCCTGAGGAAAAGGATCCCTATGTTGTTTGCCAAGGACACAACCCTGACAAACCCCATCAGTGCAAGTAATCTATGGAAGCCCAAGAACAAGTGCCTGTGTGCTCATTTGCTGAAGATATCTGTAATTGACATGGCCCAAACGCTCATGCCAAAGTCTACTCACGGAATCTTCATGTGCTATAAGACAGGAACCTGTGCCAGTAGAAGACTCGAATCCATCAAATCTGTATAGTCAGGATGCAGTGTCAACACTCCCAGTAGCCACAATCATCTCAGAATCATGTAAGTCCTTAAAAACCACATCATGTGGTGAGAACTCAACTGTCTTACCAGAGCTAGAGTGGCAAATCTAATAGATAGACAGAAGGTTCATCAAAATGTCAGGGACAAAAAGAATATCCTGAAGAGAACTCCCAACTAATGCAACAGAACCAAAACCCAAAACAGAAAGATGAGATGAGTTCCCAACAACAATTTATGAAGTAGCACAAGGAGCAAGTGAGGTGACCAACTATTGAGTGTGAGTCATGTGGTGAGAAGCATCGGAATCAAGAATCCAGGTGGGCCTAGAAGTCATAGCTTGAGCAGTAAGAGCATGACCTTTCCCTGCAGGGGAGGATGTGCACTGAGGAGCTGAGATGTGATGCTCCTGCATGGCTTCCTCTAAAGCCTCCAAACGTTTCCAACACCTAGAAATAGGATGTCCATCCTTTCCACAAAAGCTACAGGTCTCAACTAATTTCTTCTTAGTCTTGGAGGTAGACTCAGTAGACTTCGAAGAAGATTTACCCTTGCAAGGGTTAGCTGGAGGTTTTGAATCATTTTTCTGTGCAGGTTTGGAGGAAGACTCATTGCCTGCGAAATCTTTCTTTGGTTTTTCTTTCTATTTTGGTTTCCCCTATGAAGACTGAGCAACCACTGCTTGGCTAGAAGAGCCAAAAGCATCCATCTATTGGATCTTTGCCTGTTCCTGTGTCAACCGATCATAGAATATCTCAAAAGAAGGCATGGTGTGCCTAGCACCCAAAGCATCCATGGTGGAGTAGAAAGTGGAAGAGAAGATCTGATACTGTCCTCGCAACTTTGAGAGTATCAAGAAGATACACTCATCATCTGTCTTAGTTCTCCCACATCCTAACAAAATTGAGCACAGAGACTTGAACTTCATCAAGAAGTCTTCAATGGTGGGAAAGCTGGTAGGTGTCAAAGTAGTCAACTCTGCATCAAGCTGAAGTGCCCAGAACTCATTTATAGTGCCGAACAAATCTGAAAGCTTGCCCCAAATGGCCCTAGGAGTGGTCAAACCATCCAAGTGAAAGAGGAGACTATCGAAAATGTTTAGTGCAATTAAGTCCATGGCTTCATCCATCTTATTCCTGTGCTGTAGAATCTCAAAAGGATGTTGTAGGACAGGTTGTTGTTCATCTAGGCATGACCATAAACCACGTGACATGAGTAGCCTGGTCATGTGTGCTTTCTAAGTGTGGTAATTATGCGGTGTCATCCGGGCCACAGAGGGGTCCAACATTGAGAGAAGAAAAAGATGGAAGTAGAAGGGTCAATTTCTAAAAGTAAATGACAAAAAGTAAAGACACCCCCCACAAAGTATGATTCTAACCCCCGTACAGCAAATAAGAAACTAATGAAAGCACAAAGAAAATTAGAGAAAAACCTAAACACCGAATGCAGAGTAGAAGGGAAAATGAAGCCTCTACTTCAACACTAAAAATAGGAACTCAAATGGCCAAATCAGTGAAAAAAACTAGCATCATTGCGTCCATCTTAGAAACACCTTTCCGATGATATTTTGTTTTCTGAAAAAGGACGTCGTATGCCCAAGATATGGGCAAAAAACCATAGGTACCTCCAAAAACCTACTCACTGGAAAAAACCAGTCATGCGAATAATTTTGACGGCCAAACGCCCGTCACCTGTTTACGGGTTTAAATTTGATGGTCGTCACATTCCACAGAAAAAAAATTTCGACCGCCGAAAAAATTGAAATTGCCCGGAAAATTTTAAAAAACTACCGGAAAAAGATTTTCGGCTCTGATGTCACAAGTGACGTCAGCACTATGCTGGGTCGGCGGGCCGGTGACAGCCGGGCGGTGACGCCGGAGGCGGTGGCAGCCGGGCGGGGAACTGGCGGCGGGTGGGCCGGGCGCGGGCGGCGCCCGAGCGGCCGGTGGGCGGCGGCGGGCCCGGGTGGCGGCGTGGTGGCCGCTGGGCGGCGCGCTGGCGGCGCCCAAAAATGCACAAAAATAACCCTTTTTTAATTTTTTTCATATTTTTTTCTCGATTTTTGAGTCATACGGCCCTAGGAGGCCAAAATTTTTGCCTGTGGTCACAGAGGCCAAAATAGTCAAACTTTATATGTTTTTCAACTCTCCCAGGCCTTCTGAACGCAATGGCAGAGTCTGTTTTTGCTCAAATGACTCTAGAAAATTGCACCTCCTTCAAAGTGACAGAAAAAACCCTAGAGAAGCTATGGCTGTCGCCTTCGAATCGTGGCTTCAAAAATCTTCAACCTAGGCAGCGATAGGGTGGCTTTGATACCATGTAAGATTTGAGAAACACAAATCCACAAAACACTAAGAACACCTGCATGCAAAATACCTAAATCTGAAATAAAACTTGTGAGAGAGAAGCTAGAGTTTAGAAAATCTCAGCGGAGTGAGAGCAAATTATTATTTCCAAAAGAATGAATTACAATTATTACAAAAAGCGGCTTATAAGGTGAGAAACCCTAAAGCTGGAGAAAGCTAGGTTTGTGCATTTTAATAATTAATAAATATATTAATTATTATGCACCTAAATGACAAGCTTAAGTGAATAGAATAATAGTGTACTTTAATAATTATACCGAATAGATTTAATTATAAAGACAAATATACTATTACTCTAACATGTGTGTTTTGCCCTAGTTTTAGGCATGACATTTTGGTATCAGAGCCAGTGTTTTGACACTTGAAACCTAACCCATTAAATTTAAACTTAATCAAAAAATTAAATCATTATGTAGGATGCCTATGGTCACCAGAGCTAACCGACGAGGCAGAGGTCATAGCGGTCCCCATGCGGGGGCAGGACAGGAGGATCCACCACCACCACCACCTTAAAACCCTAACTGAGATGTTATGGATGTTCTCCAAAATTTGATTGGGGTGATCCAACAGAGACTACCACCCATAGTTCAGCAGTAGATTCCTGAAATGGAAGCACATATTTCAGAGAATGATAGAGCAGTTAGTAGAGAGAGGAGTAAGAGTCCCCCACCCAGGTCTATTGAGGGTTATAGTGAGTAGGAGGGTGATTCAGTTCATCAGGCTATAATACCATGCAAGCATGAGATACATGCCAGGGAGAGACCCCCTAGAGATGTTAGAGATGAGATTTGAGAGTTATTATGACTCCAGCCTCCCTTGTTTTTGGGATCCACTAATGGGTCAGTAGTAGAGGGTTGGTTACAGAGTTTATAGTGATTTTTTGGATTGTGCCCTTATGGGAGTAATCTAAAGGAATGACTTGCAGTCCATCTCCTATGGGAGAAGGCTTCCACTTGGTGGGAGTAGGAGGTGTCCATAGGTTGAGTGAGTATTGACACACTCACTTGGGAGACTTTTGTGGCCTGTTTCTGTGAGAGATATCTCTCTGAAAATTTTAGACAAAGACAGATAAAGGAGTTCCAATGATCTCCAGTAGAGAGGCCTCACAATGAACCAGTATGAGAGTTAGTTTCTTGAGCTCCTTCCATATGTTGATTACATGAAGGATGAGAAACTACATACTCACTATTTCATTACGGGACTTAATATGTCTCTTCAGAACACCGTACGCCTAGCATTCCCTACCATGTTCAGAGGGGTAGTTGAGATGAAACTTGTAGCCAAGGATATCCGTACTAGACAGGAGTCTTGGGATTGGTCCTAGCACCAAAGCCCCTCTTCCCAATAGTCTCAGCAGCAGAGATCCCAATAGAATTCTAGATAGAGACATTCACAGGGTTATCAGGGCTCTAAGCCCAAAGAGTGATAGTCTCAGGACCCTAGATAGGATCATAGGACATAGACCCCTCAAACATAGCCAGCTAGGATTCATAAGTCCTCTAGGGGTGGATACAGTGATTCTAGTAGGACTAGAGGGTCACAGCAGCCTAGGACACAGGGAGTGCAGATTCAGACCCGAGGGCCATGTTATAGTTGCAATGGTATGGGTCATTTAGCGAGAGAGTTCATATAGGGATAGTCAGCCAGTGGTCAGAGAGGGGTTACCTCAAAGCCTACAGTTGGAGATATGAGTAGATCCCATAGAGTTTTTACAGCGGTTGATAACCACCAGGGTGAGCACCAGGCCATGGTCATAGAGGTCGTAGGTGGAGTTAGACGGATAGCTAGCACTAGAGCCCATTAGTATTATAGTCCAACGGACCCTTGCACTCTGAGGCCGAGAGCTGGACCAGGTTAGGGTCCAGTAGGATTGTTATGATGAGGTCATGGCTTCATGGGAGGACGCAGCGCAGATGATATCTCAGTACCCATATCTTTTTGATGAAATCCAGGAGGAAGTTCATGCCTAGTGGGAGAGGATGTGAGGCCTCACCCTGACCCATCACAGCTTTACTACTCAATCACACTTTGATACTTTATGTTTTGATTCATTGATACTCTTTTTGATTATCCTGACAGAGACTCAAGATATTATGTTATGATGATGATTATATTATGTGGATTACATTTTGATATGGATTAGACCTAGAATAGATGGTTGTTTTTTATTATATATGTTTAGATAAGTGAATTGATGAGAAGATCGAATCATGAATAGTCTTGATTATTTCATGGATGTTATGTTATGATGATTATGAAATTATTATGTTTTAAACATTTCTTTATGAAAATTTCAATTAGGAATTTAATTATGCTATTGATTGAAGTTGCTAATTATAAATTGAAAATTTATATTGCATATGATTTTATTACCTTGGACTACTGATGCTCGAGTTTAGTGTGCAGGAAAGAGAACCATGGAATTATTCAGAGAATTGGGGTTAAACACATGTGAATTGAGTAAACTAAGGTTTAATCCAATAAGGGGTTGAAACCTCATTGTAATGTGATCCTTGTTGTAAACGTAATCTGAATGTGTGCTAATAGTTTAAAACTCATGTTGTTGTTTGGACATGTCACTGTGAATGTGATGTGTATTTTGTCTTGGTGTCACTTGACACTTGTGTTTTCCATGTGGATGGTGAAATGTCAAATTAAGGATTGAGCAAGAATCACCAAACCTTATAAGATGTTATATTAATCCCCACTTGCATATAGATGTCTTCTAGCGATCACATCAAGTTGGAACTCGGATTTGAACTTTAGGGGTACTTTAGAAGGGTCAATAGAGACCCTACCATATATTTTTGGCCAAAATTAGTTAACCCTAAGGGGGTACCTTAGGTTAGGGATATTTTTTACCTATGGAGTAAACCTAGATCACCATTATGGCTCTCTAAAATTTCTACCTTTCAAAAGTGGTGAAAATGAAGATGGCCACATGCATTTAACTTGTCCCACACTCTTTACTAAACTCACAATTAAGAAGGGAGACAAGAGGTAAGGAAAAAATACTAGAGGGCATGTCTCATTAATTAATAAGTCTTGAGTACACTTCTAGGGGTCTTTTTAGAGGTTTTGGAGAAACTTAGAGAGTGTTCACCCACTCTCCAATTTTGGGAGACAACTAGAGTTGGAGGAAGAAAAGGAAAAGGGGATAAGGGCTTCTTCTCAACCACATTCTTGCCATTTTTCTTAGACCAAGGTTGGTGGATTATTTCCATGGAGGAATGATCTTGCATTTAAGCTTTGCATATTATTGTTTTAATGATTATGTAAATCTTGTATGATTTCATATATGTAATCTTGTAAAGTGTTGTTGTATGTAGATGTTGATGTTATGTGTTGGGTTGGGGATGTATTTGAATTTTATTTCATCTCTTGCTCTTTTGGATTTGGGAGTATTGTTTATGGGAGCTTAAGACATTACTCACCCTTTGGGAAGGGAAGAAGTGGCCTTGGGTGAAGGGGTTAGTTGGTCTCTCCGTCGTAGTGAGAGTCTCTTCTCTTGGAGAAGAGGGATAAATTCATGGAGTATGAGCTCCATGAAGCCATGTTGTAAATGTTGTTTTTGGTATAGAGATGACCAAATGTGTATATAGAAATAATATCAATTTATTCTTGGAAAGGCATGGGAGAAAACTCTTGTTGATAAATTTGAATGCAATGGCATTCTCCTCCTGGGAAAATCCCACCTTCACCCTACTTCAATGGGTTTGGAAAACTTATTTGTGAAGCCTTGGTTGGGAGTAAATTGTTTTGTTGTGCTTATTTGTTAGTTTTAAAAATTAGAATTTTTACCTTGTTTAGTCATGGTTCTTCAAGCTCGGGGGTGGTCTCTTTGAGGCCTAGGTTGGGAGGTGAGCTCCCATGGTCCCCTTCATTTTTTATTGTAGGGTTTTTTTGAAAATAAGTTGGATGTGGAAAAAGTTGGAAGAATTCTTCATTTTGGTATTATTATGAAAGAGCAACTTATTGGTTGCATGATTACTCCTTGTGTTAAGGATCATTTTATTAAGTGTTGTAAAGTCCATTGTGTAAGCTTGTAGAGAAAAATATGAAAATCTCTCATTTCTTTTGTAATGATATTCATAGCATGTAAACCTTGTGAATTGTTAAATCTTGAAATCTCTAATGTATGTGACTTTAAATTTTCAAGTCAAGAACACTACATATTTTCTTTAAAATTTCTGAAATTTTATCTCAATTAGATCAATACCTCATTTTTAAAATAATTGTATTTCCTATCCTTAAAAAAAAGAGATTATCTTACCTACTATAGTAAGTCAAAGAGTTTAATATAATAATGAAAATAACCACCTAATATTAATGATCAAATTCTAGTTGCATAATGTTTGTCAAACAAAAATAAAATAATCAAATTCATGCATGTATCTTAAAAAAAATAGAATTCAATAATGTCAATGTGTAGAAACTACAACTAAATCTACCATGTCATTTTTTAGAATATAGAATAAAAAGCTCTCTGAAAAATGTATGGGGAGGGATTTAATTCCCTCCCCTTACACATATAATATCCCCTAAAGATTCTCCCCTCTAATACTCCATTTATTATCCCCTAAACACCCCTTTTAATTACCCTTCTTATGCTAATGCATAGTCCTTTCCTTGAGAATGCTTAATGTCCTTCACCCATCCTCGTGGGCCCCACCATAAACTTTCCTCTCATCTTACCTTTCCCCATGTGAAATTTTTGGGGCTGTCATGATATTAATTACTTGCCTAAAAATTAAAACTTCCCCCCCATTCATTGTAGATTGAGTTGACATAATGTTTAACATAGTCTAACTTTGGGGAAAGTGTTTGGGCCCACCTCAACCTTAGAGGATTTTGCATGCTTCTATCTCCTTTTTTTTAATGCAAACCTTCTTATCCCCATGCAAATTGACTTGCTGACTTCACCTTGGGTTCAAAACTTTTGATGGAAGACTTTGTTGTGGTCCCCACCCTCCTTGGTTCATGCGTGAGCCTTGCTAAAGCTCTCCTCCCTAAACATTTCATAGGTCTTGGAAAAAGGGTTGGGATTTCACACCCTCCCACCCACTTGGGAGATGATGTGACATTTTGAAAGGGATAGGGTGATAGATTGCTAGGTAGATAGGTAGGTTAGATTATAGCTAGTGATAGGTAGTTAGTTGATAGTTAATAAAGTTAATAACATAATTAGATTTAATTAGATTTTGAACAATTTATTAAAATATTATTCTATTTTATCCATTAAGTACATATTTAAAATGGATCATTATATTTAGATAGATTAAATTAGTTAAATAGATTTAATTCTGATTTATGTTATTTGAATTAAGTGGCCTCATCTAATAGATATACTTTCTATTTAAATTGTGTAGTTTAAATACTAGATTTGAACCTTAGTTTTATGTAAAAAATATATAGAATGACTAATATGTTATGGATTTAATTCTTCATTATTTTATTAAAATCATGTAACTTGGTTTAGATAAAGTTTATTTGACTGTATAGTTAATTATTGATTAATAGATGTAGTTTTTGTTAGAGTAATAGTCCATTTACCTTTATAATTAAGTCTATCTGATTTAATTATTAAAGGTCGCTATTATTCTTTTTCACTTAAGCTTGTCATTTAGGTGCATAATAATTAATATGTTTATTAATTATTAAATGCACAAACCTGTCTTTCTCCGGCTTTAGGGTTTCTCACCTTATAAGCCGCTTTTTATAATTATTGTTTGATTCTTTGTGAAATACATTTTTTCTCTCGCTCCGCTGAGATTCTCAAAACCCTAGCTCTCTCTCTTACAGGTTGTTCTACAGCTTCTGGTATTTTGCTTGCAGGTGATCTTGGGTTTCTATGGATTTGCATATTTGTGAAATCCTACATGGTATCAGAGCCGCCCTGCTGCTGTCTGGTTTGAAGATATTTGAAGCCGCGATTCAAAGAAGTCAGTCATAGCCTCTCTGGGGTTTTCTAGAGTTTTTTTTGGCACTTTGGAGGAAGTTCGATCTTCTGGAGCAGATTGAGCATAAACGGACGCCGCCATTGCATCCAGAAGGCTCGGGAGAGTCGAAATCATATAAAACTTGACTATATTTGGTCTCCGTGACCCCAAGGAAAAATATCGAGCCTACGAGGGCCGTACGGCTTGAAAATTGAGAAAAAATTCTCGAAAAACATGAAAAAATCTGTTTTTAAGCCCTTTTTCGGGCGCAGACAGGCCGCACAGCTAGCGCGCTGCCAGCGCGCCGTCAGAGGGCCACCCGCGTGCCGCTGAAGAGCAGCGCGCCGCCCAGGCACCGCCGTGCCTAGCCGCCGCCAGCTCTCCACCGGGCCGCCACCCGAGCCCGGCCACTCCGCCGCCTAAGCCCAACCGAGCCGCCACCGCAGCCGGTGGAGCCGCCACCCGGCCACCGGCCAAAAAAAATAGGTGACATCATCTGACGTCAGCTGTCAGATTTATTTTCCGGCAGCATTTCAAATTTTCCGGCGCCGCCAAAATTTTTTCGGCGACCACACCTTTTTTCCGGCGACCCGACGGCTTGTGACGGCCAAACGGCCGTCAAATTTAAGCTAGTGTCTGGTTTTTTCCAGGGAGCATGCATTTTGAGAGGCAGTTGGTTTTTTCTTCATAACTTGAGCATACGAGCTCATTTTTCGGAAAATGAAATATTGTCAGAAAGGTGTTTCCGAGACGGACGCAGTGGTATAGGTTTCAGTTCCTAATTTTACCATTTGGTTGCCAAATTTTGTAGTCAAAATAGTGCCTTCATTTGTGCTCCTATTCGGCTTCTGGAACTCAAGTTTTCTCCTCATTTTTTTGTGCGCTTTCAGTAATTGATTATTCGTGGTGCTCAGGGGATAGAATATATATATTGTGGGGGGTGCATTTTACTTTCTGTTATTTACTTTCAGAAATAGTCCCTTCTACTTTTGTCTTTTCTTCTCTCAATGTCGGACCCCTCTGTGGCCCGGCTGACACCCCATAACTATCACACATGGAAGCCACACATGACCAGACTCCTCATGTCACGAGGTTTATGGTCCTGCATGGATGTTGTT
>MU223769.1:129407-151589 GCA_018584345.1 Thuja plicata
TATATATATATAATAAATTAATTATGTGAAGGAAATTATAAAACTAAGGTAAGGTTATATTATATTTATATTTGGGTAATAACTTTGGTAAATTACCATAGTCAGTAAGTTTATGAAACTATTCATAAAACAATTACTATCTATTTTGTCATCCTCAAATTTAGGAAACATAAACTAAAGTCCTATTTAAAATTAATTTATCCCTTTACGGGAATGGTTTTACAAATAGTATTATTAACGGATAATCGGAGGATGGTTGCATCGGTTGGAATACCTGTGCAACTTCTCCCCATTCTATATATAGAGAGATCTCTTGTGTGAGAGGGGGTTGGATATGAATTTTGGATTCGAGAGGAGATAGTGTAGAGTTGAGCATTATTATTTGTAGAAAATTATAATTGTGAGGAGAGAATTCATTAATCTTTAGGATTTACTTTTGGTTACTTCCGGTAGTGGCTGGAAATTGCACCCAGAAGGACTTGAGGAAGTGCTGGAAGAGATTGAGAGGTTGGATTCTTCTTCTTCAAAATGAATCTCCGTAGGACTCTAGGTTGGAATCCATCCTGAGAGATAACTATCCTTTGTGATATGTATTAGATAAGAGTCTGGTTGAGTGTTTTCTCTATGTGCTTTGTTGTCTTTGTAAATTTCAAAACATTTATACAATTGTGTCTTTATTTTGGATAAATGAATATGATCATATATCAAATAAAAATTACTTCCTATGCATTATTGTATGATTGCAGGACGTTTATGTATTATTTATTGCATTCTGTATTATTGCAGAATGTTTATGTATTCTGTATTATTGTAGAATGTTTATCCATTATTATTTTATTGTATAAATGTTTATACAATTATAAGTTGTTGTATTATTGTACAATGTCAACCGTTTTAGGATTATTTATATTTTATCTCCTGTCATTAAGCAATGTGCGGAATATTTGTATTTAGTTTTCTGTTGTTAAATTATTGTTGTCATTTGTAATATTTCGTCATTGGATGTGATTTTGCAATTAAAATTAATATTGTTGTTAGTTGTAATATTTTGTTCAAATCCTGAGTTATTGTTGTAGTGTTTGGATTAGGATTAATGGAATCCCAAAATAGTGTTTGTATTTGATTTTGTGTCGTAGTATAGAATCCCAATTCTCTGTCATTTGGCCGAGTTAACTATTTTGATCTCTGTCATTTGGCCGAGTTAATTTTTGTTATCTATATCATTTTCTCGAGGCTAGCAATGTTTTGATGTCATGTTTGTATTAGGGTTGAAGTTGAACAAATATAATAAATAGGTGTTCATTTATACAAGTATAACATTTAAGTATAAGATTGATAATTTATTATACTTTAAGTTATACTTGTATAAAGAAATCAAGTACCTCTTAGGATGTTTGAAATAGTTTTCAGCTTCCTACAAGTTAAGATGCAACTTCTAGATTTTAGATTTTTCAAAAAAATCAGACTTAGTTAAATTTCAGGCACGTGAGTTTTGGTTTTTCCAGAGCATTGTGTTTTGGCATGTGAAATTTTTTGTAACTTTAAATATGTTCTTTATGTGTTTGGTGGAGGTTATGTGGTTCCTTTAGATGCTTTAATAGGGTTAGGATGTGTGTAGGAAGCAGGATTAGGGTTTAGGATTGTCTAGGAGGATCAGGACCATTCTAGGCCTCCCTAAACATTCCTAATTTTCCTAAACATCCCTAAACTACCTTATTATTTTCTATTATTTGAAGCAGTTCTCAAATTTGTTTATGATGTGTGTTTAATACATGTATGATGTATTTTTTATGTGTGGGTTAAGGGTAGAAAACCTAAGAACACTAAGTGAGTGGCTCTCAGTGCGGGGCCGAGGCCCTAAGTGGCTATAACCAGGATAACCGACTAAAGAATTATTTAACAAGTGAAAATTTAATTAAACTTATGGGAATGGGTTCAAACACTAAAAATATTAATGTATGTCTTTCCCATGCCATTAGCACTAGTAAAGGCTATGGATGGGAGTTGGAGAAGGTACCTATGCATAGGTACGATCAAATGGCACTTGTGTGTATGAAAGGCATTCGATTCTGCATGTGCCTACTTGGGGGCCGGGGCCCGGAGTGGATAGTACTAGGAAAACCCAAGGGGTGAGGTCTATGTGATGAAACTCACTTACGTTGTTTCTTAGAGTTTCTACCAAGCCTTAGAACCTTTGGGAAAAGATTTTATAATTTGATCTTATTTTCATATGCTATTTGGGAAAGGTTACCCAACCCTAGGTATGACCTAGCTATCCCTTCTTTGTGGACCTTTGTGTTTATCTCCTAGCACAGGGGAGTGGGTCTTCTGGTATCCACATGGTTGGGTGGTAAATCCTTTTATCAAGGTATCTTTTGCGGATGTAGTGCTTGTGGATTCGTGCTTGCTTAATGTTCCAGTTTTGAAGAACGAAGACTTTGTAATTATCTTTCATATTATAAAATTATTGTTACCTCCCAAGAGGAGATTAATGTAATGTAATCATTAATGTATTTTCAAAATGATGTATTTGGAATGGATAGACTTAGGAAAAGAAAAGGGAAAGCATGAACTTTATGTTAATGATGTGTGTTGTAAAAGAAAAAGGATTTTGTAACATTTCAAGTAAAGTAGTATGTTTCTCATTATTGTTGATTAAGTGAAAAGATATTGAAAAAAAAATGTAATATTTGTAATGTATCAAATGATTTAGATGATTCTATTTGCTTTAAAAGTTATCTCATTCATAAAGGATACTTAGGAATAAAAATGTATTTAAATGGCAAACGCAAATGAAAGTACTTTCTATTTCTTTATAAAGAATCTATTAATGTAGTGATGTAGTTTTCTTAAGAATTAAATCATGGTTCTAGTACACTAAATGGACTTAAATGAATTAGGCATTAAACTTAAGGGAACCTTGGAGGAATCTAAGTTAACTATTTTATGTTTACGTACTTTTAAAAATTCAAAATTTTTCATAAATCATTACTTAGGTTTTCTTTTACAAAGAGAATCTTTGTTCTCTTTCCCTGGTTCCCTTGTGGGGCATGACATACCATCACTCCTATCCAAGATAATAATGAACCCCTTACATATCAACTTGGTTCATAAACTTTCATTTCTAGTCTAGTCCACTTTGTGATCTTTTCATTCCTTACACACATCTTTCCCCTCAAAAGGGACTTGCATCATTCTTTAAAAGTAACGAGTATCCCTTTCCAAGAAAGATATTTCAAAACATGCATTATCAGTAAAACAAGTTGGGCATCTATTAAAAAGGTATATTGGACCGCTTTATATAATACTGAATCCTAATTATCATGGCCTTGGAAACATAGCTCACACTCAAGATGTTGGTATCCCTAATAAATTATTTTTTCCTCTATCTAAACCTAAAGATACTCCTTCCCCATCCTCCAAATCCATTTTTGGTCCATATCTCACAAAATTGAAGGCTTCAACTCTTCCATGCATGTTAGGTCATTTTTATCTCTCCAATAATGTGCAATTTAACTCATAGCTCCCAATATAATTACCTTACCCTAAATCAAGATCAATAAATGCATAAATCATTGACAACCTGCCAACTATCCATTTGCATGAACTTATCCAAAATACCTTCTTATTATTCCTATCCATCAGTGAATATCAATACCCTTGGAAGCAATTTAGATGGTAAGCATAAAGATCATGTCCAAAAAATCTGCATGCATTTAAGGATTGACATGTCCAATCCAATCAACATGTAAATATGAAGAAAAATATGATTTGAGAGAAAAAATAAGAAAAATCAGAATCCATATGGATTCCTAAATCTCTTGTTTAAGAACTACATTCTAAAGAACCATAAGGAAAATAAAAATTAAGAACCATGTGGATTCCCAAGTCACTCATACAAGACATGCATGCTAAAGAAAAATTAAAATTCCATTGAATCTTGCTACTCCAATGTTTTCCTCTAATATTCTATTCAAACATCTTCCAACATCCCCTTCCAAATCCATTTTTGGTCCTTGTGTCACAAAATCCATAGGTACCTTTCTTAATCAAAATCTAAAACTCCAAAATCCACTTTGCCGCAATCACTCCACCACTCTTCAAGGTGTGTGCTAACATTGATCTTCTCAACCTTTTCATCCACTCCTGTACAAATCTTCCAACACTGCGTCCATTATCCAACACCTATTTTTATCCTTCTAACCCTCTTATCCAATCATTTTCATAAATCCTTTCCTCTTCCCATCTTATCATCCATTCCCTCTTCCTCTAACATTACCCTATCACCATCTTTGAGCATACTTTAAATAGTCATGATTTAGTATAGAACATATTTCAAGGGTACTATACTAATAACAAGATGCTTGATTCCTTCCTCCACCTATTAAAAATAAAAAATAAAAAGTAAAGAGAAATAAGTCATCCTATGGTAAAAAGATCTTCTTATGGCACCTTAGGCAAGTACCGTGATGAAAATTTGGCAAATAGACATCATGTGTAATCCATTATCCACATGCACTCTACACTTTGGGGTAATTTTTATCCACCACATACTCTACTATCCTTCATCATATATTATCCTTTATTTATCCTATTTATATCTAGGTGATCCCACAAAGTTGTGTCCCACTTTTAGGAACAAAGAAAAATCACGCAGATGAAGTTTTTTCATTTTTTCACTCCTTTAAGTGAATGTGGGTGTTTGTGCGAAGGGAAAAAACCCCTTCACGCAAACTAGAGGAAATGGGGGGTTCGCTCGAACTAGACCAAATTTGAGCGAACCCTATGAATGAACAAAAAATAATCAATTTGTGCAAATTTTCAATGGGGGGTTCACTATAAGGGGGTTCTCTCTAACCCCTTCACTAGAAGGGGTGTTTGAGCGAACCCCCTGAATTTGGCCTTCCTCTCCAAAGCCAAAAAAGTTCTACAAATTTGTGCCCTTTGAAGGTCTCAATCAAGGACCAAATAAAATAGTCTTCTAAAACCCAAATTCAAGATGATGCTACTCAAAACTAGCATTATAATAACTATGATTTTAATATATATTGAGTTCATTGTAACTTTCTATGTTTATTTTAATTAAACAAAGGTTTTCTGGCCATTTAAAAACCTCTCTATTTGACGCTTCGGGAGAAATTGTAAATTACGAAAAAAAATTAATGAAAAATATGTAGGAAAAGAGTATTTGTGTTACCTTTCTATTAAAAAGAGAAAAAATTAATTTTGATATATACAGATCAAGTTAGAGCGATCCAAGTGACCTTATGTCTAAATTACAGTTACTGTCACTTTAGAACTTAATAAACTATTTAATATTGACCCAAAATGAATGAAACCAATTGCATGCTTTAGATATTGAATTTACAAATATAACCTTGAAATAATTACATCATTATCATGTTTAAAAAAAAAAAAACTATGCTAATCCAAGGGACAGTCACTCCTTAAAAACACTATTTTTCACACAAACCACTTTTTGAAGGAGAAGGAAAAATGAATTTTGATGAATTTTAATTTTCTTTGAAAAGTATATTTAGAATCTAGAAATAAAATTCTAAAAGACTCTAGTTTACATCATATTCAAATTCCTAATATTTTTGCGGCAACAGGTGTTCGAAAGTGAATTTTTTTCTCATAATGTTGATCTCAGTGTCAAAGTTGGCCAAAAAGTGGGACACACTATTGTGGAACCACCCGTCTATATTTTATTTTTCACCTTTGAACTTGAAAAGTTTAATGACCTCCATAAGCATCATACATCCCATCTATTCTACCTTCTCTATACCATTCAAACCACATCTACCATCTTATCCATTTCTGGCTTCCATAATCCCATATCATGTTTGAGATTTCTTAATCTATCTTCATCCAATCCAAATTGAACCCTTGATCTTGATTAAGACTAAGGACATAAAATGAAAAAATATATGCTTTCAAAAGCTCCTTGAAATGAATATTAAAATTTTGAACATAATTTTCAAATGGAACAAGTCAATTACTTTGGATTGCCATACTCAATCTAGTAGCTTGGCTAAACATGTTATCCTATCATGAGATAGTCATTGCAAAATAGAATAAGCTCCCCCAACCCATTGTTTATCAATTTCTACCGCTATCACTTTTTTCATATTGTGATAATTGATTTTCCCTTGATAGACATCAGGGAAAAATAAATACATCATGCTTGAGAATGAATCGATTATAGATAAAACAACATTGAAAAATCATAAAAAGTCTTGAAAAAATAAATAAGAAAAAACATTAAAAATCTAAAATTTAAAAAATTAAAAAATATTAACAAAAAATAAAAATTTCTTTAAAAATTCAAAAACATCAAATATTTTTTCTTGGAGATACAAATATGGAAAAATCAAGAATCTACTGACAACTTGTTACTTGACTGATGGTGATGATGATGAAGACCGAGATCAAAGGTATACAAGATTGTAGAAAGGACTAGATCAGTTGTTATTTTGTTATTGATGTCAAGATACCGATTTATGGTTCATATTGAATTTATATATCTTTCAAAGTGTGGTCTAAATGGGCAGTTAATACAGATTAGACAATGATAAGATCATATTATTATAGTTATTTTCTACTTTACATTTGAAGTTATCAAGTCAGTAAGAAGATTGGGAAAGTCGGTAAAAAGAAACTGTTTAGTTATCAAGAAAGATGAAGTTCGTCGATAAAGGGAAGTGTATCTCAGTAAGAGACATGTTGGTAAAGGACACCAAGATGACAAGACACCGAGCTCAAAAGTTAGTTACCAAGGAGAATAGTTGTTATAAACAAGGGTAAGGATGCATTTAATAGTGAGCCACATTGATCTGATAGATTCCAAGGATGAAGAATAAGTTAGTTACAAAGATCTACATTTAGGGAAAATCAAGGTGATGCTCTATGGTAAAGATTAAGCAAAAAAATTATGATACTGATTCCAATAAAATTTCAAGTCCCGGGGAGACAGGAAGCGGTTCACCGAGTATTAAATTCATTGAATTGGTTCAAAAATTTGATTTGACGTATGACAGTAATTGAAGGAAAACCAAATCAAGGAGATTAAGAGGCAAAAATGGAGTCTATAAAAACAATGAGATTGTATGAAGTGGAGGGTGGAAAGTTGAAGTGTGGATGTGCTACCCAGTGAAGCAGTGAAGAAAAAAAGGAGAAATGTGAGTCTAGAGAAGAGACAAATGAAGTATTGATGCAAGTAGTCAAAGAGCGCATAAGGGATCTGATCAAGAAAGAGGTAGTTTCAGTATTTGAATCAAATTATACCCTGTTTCATATTAATATTTGTATCAGAAAACCTCTTAAACGAGTGGACTTAATAGTATTTTGTAAAATCCTTGTGAAAGGTGACATTCTAAAAGAGTGCTCAAAGCCCTTTAACTAGGCCACTCCTAATAGGGTGAAGATCTTAACAGATCTGAGGTAAATCCCCTACCAGGGTCACATTAACAATGTCCATTGTAATCTTTAATAGGATTGGCTTTTAACTAAGCATACTTCAGAAGAGTATTTTCATTTTTTGGGTGACAATTCCCAGAGAGGGTTTTCCCAAAATTGGGTTTCCTCATTAAAAACTAGTTTTATATGTGTTGTATGTTTATTTCTCATGTTATTTGAAAATCTCTTAAGATATTTCTTTTTCATTTATATTGTAGAAGTTTATCTTACCGAGTTGAATCAGTGTATAAGTTTCAAGATTTTAAGACTCACTATTTTCTTATTCACCCCCTCTTAGAAAACCAACAATTGGTATCAGAGATGAGTACTCTAAAGAGATAAGTTTAAAATATTTGAGTTAAATATGTGAAGACGTATAAGTGGGAGGCATCAAAATTGAATAAGGATAACTTCTCTACATGGAAAAATGGAACGAGGCTGCACTTATCTAGGATTAGAGAGTATGCATTATACTATCTTGACAATGAGTATTCACCACCACCATTTGGCCATATGACACTTGAGAAAATAAAAGAGAAATACAAGATCAGACACAAGTTATGATTGAGATACCATCTTCTCTCACCGACCTGGAGTTTGATGAGCTTAAAGGATGTGATAAAACAAAATAGATATGGGATAAGATTTCATTGGTACATGGTGGAGATCAGCATGTTTAGAAGGCAAAATTTGAAAGTTTGAGAGACAAATGTAAATCTATGAGAATGAAAGAAGGTAAAATTGTTGCACAGTATAGTGCAATATTGAAGGAAATTGAGAATTCTATCAAAGGTGTTGCAGGACATATTGAGGAATAAGATGCAACAAGTAAATTTTTGAGGACATTGTTACCTATGCATGCCATCTGAGTATCTGCAATACAAGAACTGAGATCCATTCCTCAGATGATTGTTTTACTAGATGTTACAATTGGTAAGTTGATTGCTCTTGAGGTAAATGACTTTGATAATAGTTTCCCTGCCACTACTAGGATTGAGTCTGAATTTAAATCATCTTTGAAGATTTAAATTTCTAGAGAGTCTAGACCCAGTGATGGTTATGAAAGTAGTGCGAGTGAAAGGTTTTACAATTGCAAGAGTGAGCTAGAAGAACTATATGCCAAAGATGAAAGAAATGAAGCAGAGTTTGAAGCTCTACTAGCTAGAAGAATATAGAGAGGTAAATGAAAGTACCAAGGTAATATACCTTTGAAATGTTTTAAATGTAACAAGATTGGCAACATTACTCCTAGATTCCCTGGCAATGACAATGATGAGAAGAAAGACAGCTGAGATGATAACAAAAGAGAAAACAGATTGAGGAGATTTTGAGATTTCAAGAACAAATGTAAGAATTTATGCTATCAAGGATAATTCTAATGAAGAAAAGAACGAATAAGAAAAATTCCTAATCTCACATGTAAGAAAGGATGATACCTGGATTATAGATAGTGGTTGTTCACACCATGTGACTGGTGAAAAACTTAAGTTCATTACTATGGAAGAAACTGATGGAGGATATGTTAGATTTGGTAATGATTCCCCATAGAGATGGTTACTAGTTGCAAGTTATCAATAGAAGATGGGCCAAAGGAAGTGAATGAAACACTCTACCAATCAATGATTGGTAAGTTACAATATGTTGTACATAGCAGGCCTCATATTGCAAATGTAGTTGGTATTGTGGAAAGAATTTTTGCCAATTGAAAGGAATCACACGTATCTATAGTAAAAAAAAAAAATTTAGATATCTGAAAGGTACTAGAGACTTTGGTCTACTATACAAGAAGGGAGGATATTTTTAATTGAAGGTCTACACTTGTTGATTCGGCTGGAAACATTGATGATAGGAAAAGTACAAATGGAGGAGCTTTCTTTTTAGGAGAAAGATTAGTGACATGTCTGAGTAGGGAAAAAAGTTGTATATCACAGTCTATTGTTGAGGCTAAATATGTTGATGTTTCTATGAATTGTGCAAACATTATATGGATCAAAAAACTACTTGAAGGTATGCAAGAGGAGATTACCGATCCAGTTACTATTTTATGTGATAATACTAGTGCTATAAACATATCAAAGAATATGGTGATGCATTCTAAGACCAAGCACATTTCTATCAAGTATCATTACTTGAGAGAACAAGTTCAAGAAAAGCATGTGATGTTGGAGTATGTGAATTCAAAGGAGCAGTTAGCATATATATTTTTCAAGCCACTACCGAAGGATTATTTTGTTTATCTCAGAGGTAAAATTAGGGTTCATACCCCTATCCAACATTCACTAGACAAAGATGCATGCTACATCAATTCTAGGATTCAATAAAATATCTATTTTGTGAGTTGATGCTAGTGTTCACACTTTAGGTGATGCCTGAAGTTGAGAAAAGTAATTATGTATGTAATGAGATATCAGTACATGCAAGGTAAAATCCACTTCTTGAATAAGTTTTTAGGAGTATGCACCTTTTGCATTGTTGTCAAAGAGGGAGATTAAGTAATTGATGGATACATAGATTGAGGGAGAATGAGTGAAAGAAGTTAAAGCGAGATTGATTGACGATTACTAGAGAAAAGAGAGAATGAGAAGTACATAGAGGGAGAACAAGATCAAAAAAATCAGAGTGAGTAAATATACATCAAAGATGTTAAAGTATGCATTCATCAATTGACAATGTTTCCATTAACACCAAAGAGGGAGATTGTTACACAACTAATGGTAGGGAAAAAGCACAATAATTTGTCACCCTTTTATAAAGGAAAAGGTTAATAACACCAAAACTATAAAACTTCAAGGGCATATTTAAGTCACGTTTCTGTTGAGAATTTGAAGTTCATGTTAACTGATGAAATGTGTGAAATAGGATGAATTTAATTCCTATAACTTTTTTTAAAAAAATTGAACAAAAATTAATATCTTTTTTAAAAAATTTAGGTCTATTTTTTCTTTTCCTGAGAAATACAACGAATCGGGGGGTTTACTTCCCGCCAAATCATTACAAGTGAAAAAAAATTTCCTCTAATTTCAGAATATATTTTAGATGACATGTATAGCTAGTGCAAAAAAAAAAAAGTGTTTTCAATCTATAGTTTGCCTGTTATAAGTATTCAAACTTGAACTTACTTGAAATCAACAGTTTTTGTCTCTCACCATTTTTCCCCTATCAAAATTATACCAAAATCCAAAAAAAATTACATATTTTTTAAGAGGAATCTCTTCTCTAGTGTTGTATATGACTTTAAAATTTTTTTGAATTGATTTAGCAATTTTTTATATTTCCAAAATCAACGACTTCTCAGAACTTAATATACCTACATGTAGTTTATAGAAAATTTGTTCAAAATTTTGTAATTGAAATAATATTAAATTTATTTGTCCAGAATTGTAGTTCTGAGATCTTCAAAAGGGCACTTTTCATTTTTTGACATTTTATACTTTGACTAGAAAGCAAAACAATAGAAGTGTAAACTTCTTGTTTTTTTTTTTTTAATGTTTTTAGGGGTTTGGCTGGCAACATAGCATTTTGCCTAGGAAAATTTGGCCCTATCTAAATCGACCTAGTTTGACTCACCCGAGTCCCCTTAGCCCCTCAATGTGCAAATGAGGGGCCTAGAGGTTATTTTTGTATTAAAAATATCCCAGGGACTAGGCCAAGTGGGACTCCGTTGAGTCCCACTTGACCTAGTCTACATAGGCACCATTCGACGTCGTGTGGTGCCTACATGGACTTGGTCAGGTTAGACTCGGTCAAGTCTAACTGGGCCTAGTCCCACTAGGCCAAGTCACTCGACTTAGCCTAAAAGGAAACACTAAATTGTGCTTTGTTAGTGAATAGATTTGTCTTTCCAAAAAAATCCTTTTAAGTTTACTCTATCGCCCTTAAAAGACAAACTATCTCTAACAGTTGGGTAAGTATCTTTTATGATCACTTCCCTCTAAATTTTGTAATAGGTACAACTCTCTAATATGATTTTCAATGAAATTGGATAACAGTTCAATCGATTAGCTTTTAACCTGAAAGCTTATAAAGGTTGCAATAACATTCTTTGATGATATGCTACTAAGAAAATGTGAAGGAAATAAAACCAAATAATGAGTAGGAAGAAAACACAGTTACTTCCACAATTGCATTTAATGAAATATAAACAACTTCTCAGCCAAAGATAACAGAAAGTAGATAAAATCTAGAATTCGGATATTATGAACCAACAGACATATATATATATAACATAATAAACAAGATGTCAACACAGGACACTTTGCTTTTGGTTTTCAAATAACACAGATTCAATAAACCTTACTATAATGTATTTCAAAAATCACTACACAAATAATTGCATGAAATCTGTTCTTTTCATAATATTCAATAATCCAAACTATTATTATCCAAATCTATTATCTATCAGCCATGAGTTTTTTTTTTAACCCTTTAAAAGTTTCAGCAGCTAAAATAAATAGTATCAGAGCACCGAGAGGTCTCCCAAAAAACAAGACCTCTCGAGCAATTAGTTAAATAACTAAACCAGCAGAAAGAGGACACACGTCCTTAAAAGTTTGCATGTTAATCTAGTAAAACTAAATAACCAAATCTGGCTCCTTATCAATAGCACGATCCTCACTCCCTGCTGGACTCCCTTCTTCTTCGATAATAGATTGAGTAGGTTTCCATTCTTTATATGCTTGAACCAACTCCTTCACGAGTGAAAGATGTAGGATCTTATAATTTACTATCCAAGCCATAGAGGCATATTTACTCCACCTCAATTTCTTCACCTTTTCAATGACATTGGACAACTGATCCACACATAGATATAGCATAGATTCAATCCTTGCTATCTGAGTTAAGTCAGAGGCTTTAGGATTAATCTTTTCCCTGATAGTCTTTATTTTTGAGTCAAAAGAATCCAGAGTGCCCTTTAATTCTTGCTCACCAAAAACTGATGGGTAGGTATAAGTGAAATTAATCACTTTCAACTCGTTCAGGGCAGCTTTCTAAATTTCCTTAGCTTCAGTTTCATATTCTTTGTTTTCTGCAATAGTGCCCCTTATGAGAGCGATGCGCCAACTGATATTCTTTTCGAGGATGAAGAAAAGGGACTCTTCAGAACCTTTTATGGACTTTCCCATGAAGAATTTATTAAAACCATGCCACTCTATCTCCATAAACTTTTTCATTGCTGACACCCATTTTTCCTCCTATGTATTCCAGACCTGGCGTTGGGCTTGCAATTGTCCCATTACCGCCTTGGTTTCCTGAAGAATTGAGTGTGAATCTTTGATGTATTGCCAACCATTGGTAAGCACTTGGGACATCCACTCATTGACTGAGGAGACCAAAGTTTGACCCCTCTGAACTTGATTCAGAAGCGTTTTACTTTCTGCAGAGTTGGGGTCGAATACCTCTGATGATTGAGACAGTGGGGTGGCATCAAAGTTGCAAAAACTATTTATGAACTGAGAGAGTCAGATAATGGTTTTCTTCAGTTCCTTCTTTTCCTTACTATCCTGCACTGATGTGATCAACATCTGTTGGGAAGTTTCTTTGAAAAGTTGGTTCTTTCCTGCTCTGTCCATAGTCCCTAACTCAATTTTAGTTACTTCAAAATCTTCAACTGCAACATCCTTTTTTTCTTCCTTCAGTCTGTAGGTAGCTACTTCGGTTAATTTGAGTACATGTTGTGTCCCGCACTTAATGTCATCTTCCTCCTCTCTTGACCAATCAATATCTATCTCTTCAATGTCTAGGAGCCTTTTCAAATTGGGTTCAACTAATTCGGAACCATCATCTGTGACCCCTTCTATTCTGAACTGTAGTCTCATGGATAGAATTTGAGATATGCAGAATCTACTATGACCTCTCTTCATGACTTGGGACTCATTTACACAGTATTCCCAGAAATCCTCTAGATGGGGAACTAGAAACATGTGAGATCTAAGGCCTAAATTCCCACAAGCAAAGTTTTTATTATCAAAACCTATTCTCTCTATGTAATACTTAAAATCAAAATGACCAAGGTCACTTCCAATACTTATTGCATCTTTAATAGTCAGGCATGAAAATTTACCTAGCTGTAATGGGAAGATTTTCTCCCATCCTTCATCAAGAAGAAAACGTTTAAGCATAATAGCAAGTTGTCTACAGACTTCTGCAAGGATGAAACAATCAAAGGAATACCTAGGTAATTTTTTAGGGGCATCTTCAAAACCACCAATTCTAATATAAGAGAACCTAGGGAACTGAATGTTAAAAACTCCCAAATCTTGTCACAAATTCCCTACCTTTTGAACTCATTCTCTTGGTTGAATCCCCAGACATCTCAAAACAAAGTTTACCCATAAAGGTATCATGTACCCTTCTGTAGTTCTGAATCACATTTTCTTTACAAAGAATAGGAAAATACTCAAAAACACACATTCCATCTATCCAAGGCTCAAGAAACATACCATCCCTTATTCTACTACAGGCTAGATAGTACATCAGATAAGAAGACATGAAAAAGGTACATCCAGTGAGTTTAGAATTATTCAGTTGTTCTCTCATAGAATCTGCAATTAATTTAGCCCAATCCAACTTATGTCTTCCTTCTAAAACAATCTCTACATAACAGAACAACCAATCTGAAAATAAGAACGCCTCAGGTGACCCTCTGACTCTATGTAACATCACCATAATATCACTAATGTATGGATTCACATGAATTCTATTGAGCTTTTTGAGTAAACGGGAACCTCCCCTTTGGATGTTTAATAACCAGTGCTTGGCTATTGCAGTACTGTTTGCATCAGCATTTGGTGTGAACTTAACAAGGGATTGCGCAGGAGAGAAGGTGGAAAAAGTTTTCTCTTGGATTTGGAAAGATGAAGCGACAATTCCTCTATTCACAGCCATTAATACCTCACCATTTATTTTGAAAATTGATTCAGTTCTCAGGTCATAGTGTCAGATACAGTCATGGACAAGTTTAGGACATACCACTGCAGGACGAAAGCAAGCGGCTACACACAACCCACTACTTAAAATTTCAATAGAAGCGACACTCTCTTCTACAAAGGTAGTGAGCCTATCAGCTATCCCTTCTACATCATATCCCTCTAAATCTGTTTCTATTATAATAGGATTTTTCACATACCAAACTAGACACACTTCCAAACAAATGGAATGCAGACTTCATTCTTGCAAGAACAGACTGAGAATTGTTATAGAAACTCCCATAAATTTTACAAGCTCTTAAATTTAAACACTATAGGAATGGCAGCTTGACTTACCTTAATCACTGTAGAAAATTCTACAACTGGAGCTCCAAAAACCCTTACCTTCAATCTTCATGCATATAGACATCGACAGCATTTCAAAAATAATGAATGCTAAAAAGGGTTTTAATAACAAATACCACAGATTTGGTAATTAATTGCCCATCATTAAGGCAATAATAGCTTGGAGAATGAAGTGACCATTTACACATGCAATCATTTAATGCCACTTGTGCAAACTTTTATGCCACACAAATTCCTCATTAATTCGACAACTCAGACACGTTTAACCACCGCCAATACCTTCCTTCATTAAAAGCCTTTTCTAGGTAGGGCCCACAACTGAAATGACGGTGGTAGTCCTTTAATTTTTCCATGTGTCACTTTTTAAAATCATTGAACACTCTTGAACATAGATGAACTAAGTTCAAGGGTGTTCTTATGTGTTCACCATTGTTCAAGTCTATTCCTTTTTAATCTCCCGCCTTCATCTTCAAACTAAAATCTCATACTTAACCACTGATTCCCAGCTTTGATCAATCAAAAAATCTAAAGATTGCGATCATGAGACACCTTTTTAGTGATAATGCTATTCACCTACTAACGCTTCATAAAAACATGAACGAGCTTGAACACTCTCGAACACTCTTGAACTAAGTTCAAGGTTGTTCGAGCCTGTTCAAACCTGTTCAAGAAACATGTTAGCAAATGATTTTCCTATTTTCACAAACACAGATGAACTATAGGGGAGAACCTTTCACTGAGAATTTAAACATGAGGACTTAAGAAGATTTAAGATTCACAAAAAAAAATGGCGACTCTAGAAATCGAATATAAGGACAAAGTTTAAGACTTGGACTAACACCAACTCTGACCAGGGACTGGCTTTTCTCAAAAGCCAGAGAACTCAAAAAATCTAGTTTCAAAAACTACTGCAAAAGGCTTAGAAAAACACACAAGAAAGGAAAGACACACAACCCAAAAGCAAACTAAAACTAATATATACAATAGGACATAGGAACCTAGACTAAAGCTTCAGCAATTTGAGATCTTGCCCATTATAGGAAAATGGTAAGATCATTCCATCTGGGTATGCCAACTTAAAAGCATTGGTTCCTAACTCTTCAGTAATGACAAAGGGCCCTTTCCAAAGTGATTCAAATTTACTATGGGAACCTTTCAGAGCCCTTCTTTTGTCCCATAGCAAGACCTCATCTCCTTTCAGAAAACTTTTGGGTCTCACTTTCCTGTCAAAAATGCTTTTCACTCTGGCCTGATGTTCAATAATTTTATCCACCAGAGCCTCTCTTTCTTCTTCTAGTTTATGCAAATACATGATCCTTTTCTCCAAAGAGTCTTTAAAAGTTTGGTCTTCAATGACCATTTGCAGTTTAGCTGCTGAAAGTTCCAAAGGAACTGAGACTTGTGCACCTATCACATACACCAATTCAAAGGGTGCCATGCTGATTGCTCTCTTGGGGATAATTCTATCAGCCCAAAGAGCTTCATAAAGTTTCTTATGCCAATTCTTGCCACTATCATCCACCAACTTTTTCATGATCATTATCAATTTTTTATTACTTGACTCATCCTGCCCATTTCCTTGGGGGAAATAATCTTATGAATGAGCCAGAGAGATACTATGATCAAAACAGAAAAGGGAAAGCTCCTACAAAGAGAAGTAAGTGGCATTATCGGCTACAACTTTCTGAGGTACCCCAAAACATACCAAAATATTATCTTTTAAGAAATCACATACCACCTGAGAATTAACCTTCTTGGTTGGGATGGCCTCGACCCACTTAGTGAAATATTCAATCACTGTTAGGATGTAAGCATGACCTGCACTTGACTGAGGATTAACAGGACTGATGAAATCAATTCCCCATTGCTTGAACGGTTCACTTACCACAACTAGTCTCAAAGGCAAGGTAGCTAATTGGGGTCTTCCAGAGAATAATTGGAATTTCTCATAATTCCTAACAAATGTGTAAGAATCTTTGAACATTCCTGGCCAGTAGAAACAATTTTGAAGAATTTTGAATGCCATCACAGTAGATGAGAAATGACCTCCACATGCCTCTTCATGGAAAGTTTTAAGCAACTATAACTATTGACTTTTATCCACACATATTAGAAGTGTACCATCAAGGCCTCTTTTATACAATACACCTTGCCATATTACATACTTCGCAGCTTGCAGTCTCATAGTCCATCTCTCTTTAGGTGACAGTCTTTGTGGACATTCTCCATAAGTCAAGAAATAAGAAATGTCATAGAACCAGGAATCTGTCAAACTAACCAACAATACTTGAGATGTTTCACATTCTAGATTTTCATGATGAATTACATTTTCTGCAATAAATTTACATAGCCCCCTACCCCTGACAAGTTTGGTGGGTTTTATTATCAAGTCATATTCTTGAATCTTAATCACCCATGTTTCTCTCTTGTTCATGGATATTTCTTGTTGTGTGAGAAGCACTTTCACTGGTGAATTGGGAACAAATACTATAGAATGAGAATGAAGGATATAGAATCTAAATTGCTTAATTGATTTCACTACAACAAAGGCTTGCTTCTCTATGGGGGAATATTTAATTTCATTTTTTTTTAACGGTGTACTCATGAAAGCGATGGGTGCCTTGTTCCCTGAAACATCTTTCTGAGTTAGAATTCCTGACAAAGTGTGATCAGAAGCATAATAATAAATGATGAAATCCTTTTTGTAGTTAGGGTAAACTAGAGATGGGGCATTTGCTACAGTAGTTTTGATTGCTCCAAAAGCTTTTCTACCTTCTTCTGTCCATTTAAAGGGATGTTTTTCACTCATCATTCCCACTATGTGCCTTGTTAACTCTGAAAAATTTGGGACAAAAGCTCTCAAGAATTTAATCTGACCGAAGAAATATTTGACTCCTGTTCTGGTTGAAGGTAGACTAATTTGCTGAATCACCTTTACTCTTTCAGGATCGATCCTAATCCCTTCTTTGGATACATTATGCCCCAACAACTTTCCCTCAGTAACACCAAAAACTTGTTTTGTAGGATTAAGAGATATGCCATGGTCTCTACACCTCTTTAGGACTGATTTGAGATCTCAGACATGATGTTTCCTTCTTTTGGAGTACACAGTCAAATCATCAAGGTAAATTACTATAATTCTAGTTTTAAAATCAGCAAAGGAAGAATCCATTGCCCTTAGGAAAGTTTCCCCTGCATTGATTAAGCCAAAGGGCATTCTATTATAAGCAAATGTTCCCCATGGCATGGTAAAAGTAGTCTTCTATTTATCTTCATCAGACAAACCCACCTAATTATATCCAGAAAACCCATCAAGTAGAGACATCATTTTTGATCCGACAATCACCTATAAAACATGTTCCATTTTGGGCAGGGCATAATTATCTTTTAGACTGGCTTGATTTTAATTTCAGAAATCTACATAGATCGTTATTTTGCCATTCTTTTTTCTGATAGGGACAATATTTGCAATCCAAGTTGAGTGATGAATAGGGTAGATGATTCTATCTTTTAGCATCTTGTCAACTTCATTTAGAATCGCTTCAGAAACTTTAGGATTGTAACTTCAAATTTTTTGTCTGAAAGGCTTTGATTCAGGTTTAAGGGGAATATGATGGCTAAATTTATCTTTCCAAAAATCTTTCAGGTCACTATAATCCCAAGAAAAAAAATCAATGTAGGCTGTTAACAAGATCTGAAGGTTTTTCTTCTCTTGAACAGACATAGTCTTACCGATAGATATCCACCTAGGTTTGGTTGCAGTACCAATATTCACCTTGTCATATTATTTTTGCACATCTGACTAAGAGTTTTTTCTTGAAATAAAACTATCATCTTTTCGAGAAAACAAGTTCTCTAAGGAAACCAAACCTTTGGGAATTTTGTTTCTCTTCAACTGGACAACTTCTTCTTCTAGTAAGAATTCAGGATTATACCTTTCACCATCTTCATTCATTCCTTCAAAGTATGTGGATGATAAAACTTCTATACATTCCATGAAGTCCTTAATCTGGGCATCATCTTCAAAAATTTGTAGATGTTCAATGTTATCCGGGACATCCAGTCTATATATCATCTCAACCCTGTATGTGTCTATTTTAAAGCCTAAGTGAGGGAGTAGTAGAGATGCTGATATAGCTAGGGAATCAGCCCTTGTATTGAGACTCCTGGGAATGGCTTCTATGGAAAAAGCTTCAAAAGAATTAACTTCATCCCACACTAAATTTCTGTAATGTTTTAGGCGCTCATTTTTTACTATAAATTGACCCTTCACTTTTTTAATGATAAGTTCAATGTCACCTTTCACAATAAGTGCCTTGATTCCCAATGTCTTTGCCTCTATCAAACCTAATAATAGAGCCTCATATTCAGTGGTATTATTAGTATTTTTAAAATCCAATTTGAAAGATAAAGGGATATATTGATCATCTAGGCCTTTAAAGACTACACCAGCCCCCGAACCTATAGTAGCACAGTTACCATCAAACTCCATCAACCAAATTTTCTCCTTTTCACCAAAGTCTTCACAAATAGGAGAGGCTTCATCTGAGAAAATCATGTAAATTCCAAACTCATAGTCTTGGAATAGGATTTGTGCCTTAGGATCATCGGATGGAATTATAGTGTATTTATTTTTAGCTTCAGGTTCTAGTTTGACCTTTTTCTTTCCAATAGGGATAACGACTTCTAACCAATCCATCTTTATTTCTCCACCCATGTCTCTACAGAAAGTTCTACTCAAGAGCATACCATAGCTTGCAGGTATATATGCTACTAAAATGGTTAACTTGAGTCTCTTATCAGGATAAGCGGCTAAAACAGCTTGGGCATCTTTAACTTGACCTATTAAGGGCACCTATTTCCAATCCATAGAATAACACCTCCCAAAAATTTTAGTCATGGTTAAACCTAAAGCTTTGGAAACAAATGAAGGCATAATGTTATCAGAGGCACCTGAGTCTATAATGCAATTACTCAGTTTAAGGCCTTTAAGGAGTAGAGAAATATAAAAGGGGTTGGGCTTCCTGATTTCATCAAATTCACATTTCAATTCTGAGGTAGGAGTGACGTCAGTGATGCTCTGATTCATAACAAATGGTGAAACAACTGCGGGAATGTCAACTAGCTCATCAATTTGATCAAAAGTGCACTGATTATATTGAGATGGATTTGGAAGGTCACCTTTGACGTAGTTGACCAACTTATCAAGTTATTTGGGATTTAATCTCAGATATTCTGCAGGAGAGATTTGGATAGCAAAAGACTTGCAAAATTCTACAATATCAAAAGAGGACGCACCAGAATCTTTTTGCAAAACCTTAACATCAGGAGTCTAAGGAATAGGAGAAGAAGAATTACTTATAGGATCTCAGGTCTTGTGGAAAGCACCGGATGATGTTGGAGTGTTCTTTGAAGACTTTTTATTTTGAGTGAGCATGGCACAAGCGGGATCCCCAAGGGTGACCAAAATATCTCCTCTTTTTGAGTCAGATTCATATTCTAAAAAGTATGAGCCATAGTCGCCAGGTCTGTCTTGAGGGACTTCTTCTATAGCATATTCTCCTAACACATCTATGGTGGCTTCCATTTGTACATGTCTTTACATATCTGGGAAATAATTACCATCATGATCTGTTGTCAGGTGAAAAGAACACATGATAGCCTCTTTTGGTGAAGCTTCCAGGGACAATCTTGGCTAATTAGAAGGTAGTAAAGGGTTTTTTTTGTGTCATTGATTAGGCTGCTTTCGACTAATATCTTGATAAGGGGAAGGAAATGAAGATCCTTATTTTGGTAACTGCCTCTTCAAGGCAATTGCATCATTCATGAGTCTCTGAACAACCGGATCTGTAGGAGAAGAAGTAGAAGGTTGAGAGTGAGAAGTCTGTACATCTTTTCTCCATTTCTAGGCTATAATAAGATCACCTTCTAACTTAGTGGCCTGTCCTTGGCAAATAGCTAAATCAACTGGCCTACTCCTTCTTAAGTGAAAACCTATGTCCGGGGGCATAGAGTTTACAAAGAAACATTGTTTGTTTTTTGGGGTCGGTCTTTTGGTAGCAGGAATTCTATGGATAACTTTGTTATATCTAGCCACATAGTCTCTCGTTGGCTCATGAATCTCTTTCTTCATTTGTGTTAATTGTACTAGCAGGGAATGTTCATCATCATCCCCTTTAAAATGTCCTTCAAACATAGTCTTCATGGTTTTCCAATTTGTAATAGATCCAGCAGGCGAATGACTAAACCATTTTGTAGCTCCTTCTGAGAGGGATTGAGCAAAGAGCCTGATGGCTACATCTTCATGTTGCACTGCCAAAATAGCAGTAGCCACATTGAATGCATTCAAGTGCTCATCTACTAAGACTTTTCCATCTCCAAAAAATTTAGGCAAGACTTCTTTAATACCTTTAGGGAGAGGATGATGAGTTTCTAAATTTAAAAGACCAACTATTGCACCCCATGGTTGAGCCATACTACCCTTGGAAAGATTGTTACTAATGGCGGTGCTTGAATACCAGAAAAAGTTAAGGCATTCTAGACACTAGAGGATGGGGAAGAATTGGAAGAAGCTTTAGGAGGGGAAGAAGGTCTGCTCTTGGTTTTGGGTTTTAAAATGGAAGAGGTCAAAAAATTAAGATTTTGCAAACTCTCATAAAAAGTATCAAAGATACCCTCCTTCCTCTGAGACATGGTATACGGTCAAGAATCTAGTATTATATTCTTTTATTGCCTTTGAGAAACTCTATCAATGATTTGTGCCTCTTGGGAAATTGGGAGCCCCCTTAGCCACTCTCCTATATCTTCCTCTTCTTCTAAAACTAGCAGAACTTGTTGATACTGGTGATAGCTAGTTTTTAAATTCCAAGCAACAGTGTTCAAATGAGATTATATCCTCTTGGGTATTTTGGAAGTTAAGATCTCATTGAATGACAGGAGGTTGCTCCTCTAGGTTTGGTATCACCACAACTGGTAGGACCATATCTTGTTCATAAAAGAAAGCATTTAAAAATAGGTCTACACTGTAAGCGCTCCCTAGCAGAGTCGCCAAAAATATGTTAGTGAACAGATTTTTCTTTCTACAAAAATCCTTTTAAGTTTACTCTATCGCCCTTAAAAGACAAAGTATCTCTAATAGTTGGGTAAGTATCTTTTATGATCACTTCCCTCTGAATTTTGTAACAGGTATAGCTCCCTAATATGATTTTCAATGAAATTGGATAACAGTTCAATCGATTAGCTTTTAACCCAAAAGCTTATAAAGGCTGCAATATCATTCTTTGATGATATGCTACTATGCAAATGTGAAGGAAATAAAACTGAATAATGAGTAGGAAGAAAACACAGTTACTTCCACAATTGCATTTCATGAAATATAAACAACTTCTCAGCCAAAGATAATAGAAAGTAGATAAAATCCAAAATTTAGATATTATGAACCAATAGACATATA
>MU223769.1:151639-186101 GCA_018584345.1 Thuja plicata
TATATATAACATAATAAACAAGATGTCAACACAGGACACTTTGCTTTTGGTTTTCAAATAACACAAATTCAATAAACCTTACTGTAATATATTTCAGAAATCACTACACAGATAGTTGCACGAAAACTGTTCTTTTCATAATATTCAATAATCCAAACTATTACTATCCAAATCTATTATCTATCAGCCGTGAGTTTTTTTTGAACCCTTTAAAAGTTTCAGTAGCCAAAATAAATAGTATCAGAGCACCGAGAGGTCTCCCAAAAAACATGACCTCTTGGGCAATCAATTAAAAAACTAATCCAGAAGAAAGAGGACACGCGTCCTTAAAAGTTTGCATGTTAATCCAATAAAACTAAATAACCAAATCCGGATCCTTATCAACAACATGATCCTTGCTCCCCACTAGACTCCCTTCTTCTTCAGCAACTGACTGAGCAGGTTTCCATTCTTTATATTCTTGAACTAGCTCCTTTGCGAGTGATAGATGCGGGATCTTAGAATTTACTATCTGAGCAATAGAGGCATCTTTACTCCACCTCAATTTCTTCACCTTTTAAATGATATTGGACAACTGATCCACAAACAGATATAGCATAGATTCAATCCTTGCTATCTGAGTTAAGTTAGAGGCTTTAGGATTAATATTTTCCCTGATAGTCTTTATTGCTAAGTCAAAAGAATCCAGAGCGCCCTTTAATTATTGCTCACCAAAAATTGATGGGTAGGTATAAGTGAAATTAATCACTTTCAACTTGTTCAGCGCATCTTTTTGAATCTGCTTAGCTTCAATTTTCATATTCTTTGTTTTCCGCAATAGTGCCTCTTATGAGAGCGATGCACCAACTGATATTATTTCTAAGGATGAAGAAAAGGGACTCTTCAGCAGCTTTTAGGGACTTTTCCATGCAGAATTTATTAAAATCATGCCTCTCTATCTCCATAAACTTTGTCATTGCTCACACCCATTTTTCCTCCTCTATATTCTAGACCTAGCATTGGGCTTGTAATTCTCCCATTACTGCCTCGGTGTCATGAAGAACTGAGTGTGAATCTTTGATATATTACATTCCATTCTTAAGCACATGGGACATCTACTCGTCAACTGAGGAGACCAAAGTTTGACCCCTCTGAACTTGATTCAGAATCATTTTACTTTCTACAGAGTTGGGGTTGAATACCTGTGATGATTGAGATAGTGGGCTGGCATCAAAGTTGCAAAAAGTATTTATGAACTAAGAGAGTGAGACAATGGTTTGCTTCAGTTCCTTCTTTTCCTTACTATCCTGCACTGATGTGATCAACATCTATTGGGCGGTTTCTTTGAAAAGGTGATTATTTCTTGCTTTGTCCATAGTCCCTAACTCAATTTTAGTTACTTCAAAATCTTCAACTGCAACATCCTATTTTTATTCCTTCGGTCTGTAGGTAGCTACTTCAGGTAATTTGAGTACATGCTATGTCCTGCACTTAATGTCATCTTCCTCCTCTGTTGACCAGTCAATATCTATCTCTTCAGTGTCCAAGAGCCTTTTGAAACTGGGTTCAACTAAGTCAGAACCATCATCTATGACCCCTTCTATGCTAAACTATAGTCTCATGGACATAATTTGAGATATGCAGAGTCTACCATGACCTCTCTTCATGACTTGGGACTCATTTACACAGTCTTCCCAGAAATCCTCTAGATGGGGAACTAGAAACATGTGAGATCTAAGGCCTAAATTCCCGCTAGCAAATTTTTTATTATCAAATCCTGTTCTCTCTGTGTAATACTTAAAATCAAAATGACCAAGGTCACTTCCAATACTTATTGCATCTTCAATAGTCAGGCATGAAAATTTACCTAGTTGTAATGGGAAGATTTTCTCCCATCCTTCCTCCGAAAGAAAATGTTTAAGCACAATAGCAAGTTGTCTATAGAAATCTGCAAGGATGAAACAATCAAAGGCATACCTAGGTAATTTTGTAGGGGCATCTTCAAAACCACCAATTCTAATATAAGAGAACCTAGGGAACTAAATGTAAAAAACTCCCAAATCTTGTCACAAATTGCTGAGCTTCTGAACTCATTCTCTTGACTGAATCCCCAGACATCTCAAAACAAAGTTTACCCATAAAGGTATCATGTACCCTTCTATAGTTTTGAATCACATTGTCTTTATGAAGAATAGGAAAATACTCAAAAACACACATTCCATCTATCCAAGGCTCATGAATCATACCATCCCATATTCTACTATAGGCTACACAGTACATCAGATAAGAAGATATGAAAAATCTACATCCAGTGAGTTTGGAATTATTCATTTGTTCTCTCATAGAATTTTCAATTAGTTCAGCCCAATCCAACTTATGTCTTCTTTCTAAAACAATCTCTACATAATAGAACAAACAATCTAAAAATAAGAACGCCTCGGGTGACCCTCTGACTCTATGTAACATCACCATAATATCACTAATGTGTGGATGCACATGAGTTTTGTTGAGCTTTTTGGGTAAGAAGGAACCTCCCCTTTGGGCGTTTAATAACCAGTTCTTGGCTATTGTGGTATGGTTTGCATTAGCATTTGGTGTGAACTTAACAAGGGATTGCGTAGGAGAGAAGGCAAAAAAAGTTCACTCTTGGATTTGGAAAGCTGAAGCGACAATTCCTCTATTCATAGCCATTAGTAGCTCACCATTTCTTTTGCGACTTGATTCGGTTCACTGGTCATAGTGTCAGATATACTCATGGACAAGTTGAGGACATACCACTGCAGGAGGAAAGCAAGTGGCTACGCACAACCCACTACTTAAAATTTCAACAGAAGGGACACTCTCTTCTATAGACATAGTGAGCCTATCAGCTATTCCCTCTACATCATATCCCTCTAAATCTGTGTTTGTTATAATAGGATTTTCACATACCAAACTAGACACACTTCCAAACAAATGGAATGCAGACTTCATTCTTGCAAGAATAGACTGAGAATTGTTATAAAACTCCCGTAAATTTCACAATCTCTTAAATTTAAACACTGTAGGAATGGCAGCATGACTTACGTTAATAACTGTAGAAAATTCTATAGCTGGAGCTCCAAAAACCCTTACCTTCAATCTTCACGCATATAGATAGCGACAATGTTTCAAAAATAATGAATACTAAAAAGGGTTTTAATAAGAAATACCACGGATTTGGTAATTAATTGCCCATCATTAAGGCAATAAAAGCTCAGAGAATGAATTGACCGTTCACACATGCAATCATTTAATGCCACTTGCGCAAACTTTTATGCCACACAAATTCCTCATTAATTTGACAACTTAGACACGTTTAACCGCTGCCAATACCTTCCTTCATTAAAAGCCTTTTCTAGGTAGGGCCCACAACTGAAATGACGATGGTAGTCCTTTATTCTTTCCATGTGTCAGTTTTTAAAATCATTGAACACTCTTGAACACGGATGAACTAAGTTCAAGGGTGTTCTTATGTGTTCACCACTGTTCAAGTCTGTTCCTTTTTTTAATCTCCCACCTTCATCTTCAAACTAAAAGTCCCATACTTAACCACTGATTCCCAGCTTCGATTAATCAAAAAATCTGAAGACCGTGATCATGAGACACTTTTTTAGTGATAACTCAATTCACTTTCTACCGCTTCATAAAAACATGAACGAGCTTGAACACTCTTGAACAAAGTTTAAGGTTGTTCGAGCCTGTTCAAACCTGTTCAGGAAACATTTTAGCAAATGATTTTCCTATTTTCACAAACATAGATGAACTATAGGGGAGAACCTTTCACTGAGAATTTAAACATGAGGACTTAAGGAGCTTTGAGATTCACAAAAAAAACATGGCCACTCTAGAAATCGAATATAAGGACAAAGATTAAGACTTGGACTAACATGCTTTTACCCAGTGATGATGATGGAAACCGAGATCACAGGTATACAAGATTGTAGAAAGGTTTAGATTAGTTGTTATTTTGTCATTGATGTCAAGCAATTGATTTTTGGTTCATATTGAATTGGCATATATTTTAGATTATGATTTATTTGGGAATTTAATACAGATCAAACAATGATAAGATCATATTCGTAGAGTTTTTTCCTACTTTACATTCTGAAGTTATCAAGTCAGTAAACAGATTGGGAAAGTTGGTAAAAGGAAATTGTTTATTTATCGAGAAGGATGAAGTCTTTCAGTAAAGGTTAGTCTATGTCGGTAAGAGACATGTTAGTAAAGGACACCGAGATGCCAAGACTCTGAGTTTAGAAGTTATTTACTAAGGGGAATAGTTGTTATAAACAAGGATAAGAACACATTTAATGCCAAACTACATTGATTTGGAAGATTCCAAGGATGAAGAAGAAGTTAGTTACAAAGATCTACATTGAGGAAAAATCAAGGTGATGATCTACGGTAAATATTAAGTGACAAAAATGCTGACATAGATTCCAAGAAAATTCCAAGTCCTGAGGAGATGGGAAGCGGTTCATCGAGTATCAAATTCATTGAATTGGTTCAAAAATTTTATCTAACGCTTGAGAGTAATTAAAGGAAAAAGTAATCAAGGAGATTAAGAGGCAAAAATAGAGTCTCTATAAAGAATAAGATCATATGAAGTTGAGGCTGTCAAGTTGAATTTTGGATGTTCTACCGAGTCAAGCAGTGAAGAAGAAAATGGGAAATCTGAGTCTACAGTAGAGACAGATGAAGTATTGATTCTAGTAGTCAAAGAGTGCATAAAGGATCTTATCAAGAAAGAGGAAGTTGCATTATTAAAGATCAAATTATGTATTGTTTCTTATTAACATTTGTAGTATAAAATCTCTTAACTGAGTGGAATTAACAACCTTTTTGTAAAATCCTTGTGAAAGGTGACATTCTAAAAGAGTTTTCAGAGCCCTTTTACTAGGACACTCCTAATAGGGTGTAGATCTTAACAAATCTGAGGTAAATCCCCTAATAGGGTCACATTTAACAATGTGCATTGTAATCTTTAACATGATTGGCTTTTAACAGAGCATACTTCAGAAGAGTATTTTCATTTTATGGGTGGAAATTCCCACAGAGGGTTTTCCCAAATTGGGTTTCTTATTTAAACACTAGTGTTATATGTGTTGCATGTTTATTGTTCATGATAGTTTAAAATATCTTAAGCTTTTGTTGATTCGGTTATTCTAGAATTTTGTCTTATCGAGTTGAATCGGAGTTTAAGGTTCAAGAGTTTAAGAGTCATTGTTTTCTGAATCACCCCCTTCTCAGTAAACCAACACCACATACCATGCTAGCTTGTCATCATTAATCTTTATCAAACTATCTCCCATCTTCATCAACCACTGTCATGATCAATCAATTGTTTTATATAGGATGAATCATTCCTCAAAACTAACATCTAAATTAATTATCAATCCATCAGAGTAATCACATCAACAATGACAAGAAACATTTCATCATGAAACATGATGGTTGTTTTTTTAATATTTTGGAATCCCTTTTGGTTTTTATCTTGGGTGACATGTCTTTAATTTATATAAGATGTCTCTGACTAGAAATTTTATCTTCAAGATATCTTTGAATAGAGAGGTAATGATTGATAATTTTTACTTGTTTGTGGTCTATAGATAGTTTGCTAGCAATATGATGACTCATCTTAGGACATGATTATCTAAATATCATCGATGATGTGAGGGTCTTATGTGTATAGGGGCATTCCATTACTATCTAACATGTCTTCCTCAACACAATTGGTATTTTAAATCATTTGGGTCTAATCTATATCCAAATGAATTCATCCATTTGTCATAATAAAGCTTAATTATGACAAAAAAACATGAAAAATGAATACAATATGACTTCATCATAGTGACCTTGGATTTTTATTACCATAGGAATTTTCCATAACATTTTAAAGCTTATCCTTTTATTCAGGGCTCATTATCCTAGAACTCAACATATTTGGCTAAAACCAATCAATCCTACATCAGCCCAATCTATGCTAGCACAAATATCAATTAAATCAAGATATAAACTAGCTTAATCAATCCTATCAGATATCAACTAGCTCAATCAACTCAATAAACTTATGCATTTAGTAATACTAGTCATTTTTATCAATTACTATGTTAAACTTATCATATTTGCAATTTCTTATAATTTTCTGTACTTAATCAAATCTTGTTTTTGATATTTTGACAGATTATCCTTCATATGTCTTGGCCAATCTCTCAAGGGTCATAGATTAGCATCACCAATCCTATACTAAGGGAAAAAAATTTAGACTTGATTTTTTATTCTTTAAAACATTGTGATAAAACACATTGTCTCAAAGAGGGCATCTAAAAATGGCTTGAGATATATTAATTAAACATTAATTATTTAATTAATTTTCATTCCTCAATCAATATATGAACTATTTATTTATTTATATGATTCATATCTAGTCTATTATTCTAAGTCCTAAGTTTTCTAAAGTTTCTAATGATTAAATAATTAAATTATTTAATTTGTCTCTAATGAAAACGTCAAATCCAACTCATCCTACATTACACTTGCCACCTCACTCACATGTGGCTAAGATAATTAAATATTTTTACCATTTAATTATTTATTTATCTTCAACCTCACTCCCTAGTCATAAGAAGAAAGATAGCTAGGTGCCACATTATCTACTATTCATTCTCCATATTCCCTATTCTTAAGACTTTGGTCTTTCCACATCATTATGTTCAAAGGTGACTCATGAGACACATGTCTCATGAGGATTTTCTTTTCTCTCACATTCCACCTTTCACCTTTCATTTATTTTATCCTTCTACCTTTCCCTCCACCCTGTCAATGAAGGAAGACATCATCCTTATTTCTCTCTCCCAATCTAGCCAATTCCATCTCAACCATTTATTTTCTCAAGACCAATTCTTAGCCATTGATCTTTTCACCATAGAATCAAAGCCTTGGATTTTCTATAAATGGAGACCATTTGCACTTATTTGAGACTACTAGATAAGTTAGAGGGTTTTTGTTTATTGTAGTTTTTGTATTCTGAATAGTTCATTCAAGCCTCAAAAGTGTGCTTTTGGCTTAGTATTTATAATAGCATTAGCATTATCTCTTTGTAGTCTCATCATTAGCTTAGTTTTCATATCCATAATGACTTTATCTCCATATCATCTTCATTATCTCTATATCCATATAATCAATTTTAGTTTTCATCATATATTTCATCTATTTTAATTTAGACAACCACATAGTTCAACGATTTGAATTCATCATGGAAGAGCAAAAGTTTTAAGAGAAAGAAAATACAACATATCAAAAGGAAGAATGATAATGAAATTCATTGAATGAAAAAACTAAAAAGTATATCTATTTTTTAGTTTTGTTTCTCTTATGTTTCATTACCATACTTGTGGTGTACCATATAAATCTACTTAGTTTCACATTTTCAAGAACCCAATAAATATTTAGTGGTTGTAATCTTGCCCAGAATATTAAATTGTATTTTACTTAAATCGACTACAAGTTGTAAAGTTAAGACTTATAGAAAATATGTATTTTCTCATAGAGCCTATACTATTTATAAAATGTCTACATTATTCCTCAAATAAGAAATAGAATAATAATCTTTATTTTACGAAATAATCCTTACCAATGTTTCTTTATAAGAAGACTTAAAAAATTTGGGATAGATTTGTAGACTCCATCGGGAATCCACCCATTTTGAAGACCTAGGTTTTTGTCTAGCCCTTCTATAAAACTCGTGAAGGTTTTCAACTCCATATACATGAATAATTTATCTAATAAAAAAGATCCCTAATAGATCACCAAGAATCCCTTATAGAGATCTCTAAGAAGCATCTAGAAGATAGGTCGACTTGGCGTAGCTAGAGATATATATTTAATAAAGTGACATTATAATATTATTTTTTAACTTTAATATTATTTTATTACATTAATTAATATTAAGTCATCATAGGAATATTTTATTATTTTTTACTACTTAATAAAAATCAATTTAATTAATTTTCATATTAAACATTTGGGGCATTACAATCCTCCTAACCCAAACATTTCTTGTTTTTAAGCAATTATTTGTTGCACCACCAAGATCCCAGACTATCCATATGAGAAAAAACTTTATCGCTATATTTTTCTACTGTAACACAACTAGTAGTGTTGAAGCCTACGATTCTATTATTTTGTAGCATCCCCACTATCTAGTTGATTAATAGATCCCTAATCACCGTGCCCTCACATCCATCAAATATAAGGTGATAGAGGTATGACACAGAAATATAAACAATAAGAAACTCTCATATTCTAAACAATCTCTCATGGATGTATAAAATCCCCAACATAGGTGCACCAAAAAACATATTAACCCATCCTAGGTTGTGAATGTAGACCAAACATCACTTGTAAGTTTGAAAATGATCTTTGTGACAACTTCATGCCTTGTTCCATAGACCAACTAAGACTCCGCTTCTCCAAGTCCATACCAATCAATGGAAAAGATATCCATGAAATGTGCCAAAATTCATAGAATTAGGGTTCTCTTAGACTAAATGAAAAAATCACCATCATGATAGGTTTGTACCTCAACAAAAGTAGAATCCATAAACTAACCATGGATGGCTAAATGTCAAACTAAATATAACTACCCATGTCTCTATCTACACATGTATATTTCATATTATTGATGAACTATAACTGATTGAAGGTTTGAAGATAACAAGTTGATGATCATTGAGGTGCAGAAAGTAAATACAACACATTAAATCAGTTAATGTATTGTATTGTCATTTATGTAAACTTGATATAATCAAATTGGTCATATAATTCAAGAAACCAAAGCAATAATGTTTATGTTTTTGGTAAACATATAAATCCAGTGTACACTGAGTGACAGTAAACACCGACGGATAGTGTACATCGATGGACAAAGAACCCCAATCAGTTCATAGTGTATACCGAGCACCGCAACACCGAGCATAACTGAAGTGAACCTTGAAAAGAATTGAAGGTAATGCCCGAGGACAACTGGAGTCAATGACCAAGAAAACTAAGAGTTTCTCACCGATCAGAATAGGAGTTAGGAAATGACAAAAAAATTAGCTGGCAAGAGCCATAATTAATGTTAATTGATTAATTACATTGTTTTCATCGACCAGTTGAACTAAAGATTTAAAGATATTTTTATTCATAGTTGTCAAGGAGAAATCTACTGAATAAAACTAAAGTTATGCTTTAAATATTAAAGAAATGCATGGCAATATTTGTAGACCAAGAAAGCTATGTACATCAAGAACAAGAAAGTCAAGGAATGTAAACATTGAAATCATGTCTATATAAAGAGACAAGTAATTCATTATCAAGAAAGGAATGCTGAATATAATTCTGGTGAAGATATAAATATTCATGCAGATCTGATCATGCAGGTTGAAGAATAGATCCAAGAATTCTGCAAACACTGAGCAATAGAGAAGCAACATCATTCACCTAGCATAAAGATCAAGGAGGGGAGCAAAGGAACGTAAGATTATATTGATCAGAGAGGTATTATGGACTTAAAATAGATCTAAAAATCTAAAATATTGAGTTGTATTAATGAACATATCATTTACTATTTTAGTTTAACCATTGATTCAGAAAATCTCTTAATTGAGTGGGATTTAACATTCCTTAACGTATTGAGATACTCAAGAATATCAAAAGGTTTTTCTTGTTGAGAGCATAGTGAATGCCTTAGGTTGAAAGACTAAATAATGGTTTTAAATCCTCTAGCAAGGTCACACTTAACAGTGTGTTTGTAACCTTTAACATGGTTGGCTCTTCACCGAGCTCACTTTAGAAGAGTGAAAATTTTGGGTTACCAGTCTCAAGTGTTTTTTCCCTTAACAAGGTTTCCATGTTATAAATCCATGTGTCAAATGTGTATATGGTTCATTTATTTGATCTTTTTCTTTACACATTACTAAAACAATATTGGTCGGTAAACACTAAGTTTATTTACAGATATTCGGTAAAGGCTAGGAACAGATAAACTGCTATTTGGTAAAGCTTAAGAAAAGGATAAATAGTATAATCATCGAGATTTATTTATATATTATATTTACAAAAGGAATACATATTTTAGGACTGAAGATAACTAGAGGCATTATATTTTTGATATAAATTCTAGGTTGGATTATTGGACTAATTTTTGAGGCCACTCATTCACCCCCCCTCTCATTTATTCTAACAGTTGGTATCAGAGCTTGTGTGCTTGGAAGAGAGTTTTAAGACTCAAGATAAAGAGCACAAGATGAGAAAAAGGGATGTGCCTAAGTTGAACAAGGACAACTTTCCATCATGGCAAAGCAGGATAAGACTCCAACTATCAAGTATTGGAAATGATGTCACACAGTACTTGGATACTGAATTTGTTTTACCTACTGGACCCCCAAAAGTTGATCAATTGAGAGAGAAACATGAACACAATTCCAGTATGATAAAACTTGCTTCCTCACTCTCTGATGCCAAATTTAAAGATTTTAAATCATGCACCACTGCAAATCATGTGGGAAAACTCAAGCTAGTAAATGGAGGAGATAAAAATGTGATGAGGGCTAAAGCTAAAAGCCTAAGAGGAAAGTTTGATGACCTAAAACTTAAGGAAGGAGAAAACATCACTTAGTATAGTAGCATAATCAAGGAAGTTTTCAATCTTATCTGAGGAGTAGGAGGCATACTTGAAGAAGAAATAGTGGTAAGAAAAATTATGAGAACCATACTACATGTTTATGCTATTAGAGTATCTGCAATACAAGAAATGAGAGTAGTAGAAAATAAAAAATTTACTCTAGATAGTTTTATTGGTAGACTTATTTCATTTGAGATGAATAACTTTGACAACAATGTCTTACCAACTATTGATTCTGCATTCAAATCTTGTATGAAAGTAATTAAATCAAGTCATAAACACACTTTAAGAAATGATAGTGAAAGTGATAGTGATGAACAAGAACTTGATGAAATTGAAGCACTAATGGCTAGAAGATTGCAAAAAGGCAAAGGTAGATACAAAAGTAAATTACCATTGGTCTATTTTAATTGCAAATAAATTGGACACTTTGCTACTAGATGCCCTAAAAAGAGAAAAGAAGATAGAAATAATGACAGGTCTTATGAAAATAAGTTTGACACAAGTAATGATTGAGATTACTGAAGCAACCGACAATATGACAGAAGAGATAACTAAGACTACAAGGACAAAGGCAAGAAGGCTTGTTACCTGGCTAAGAACAATGTTGAAAATACTAAGAATGAGTCTGATGAAGATATTGAGTTAGTATTTGTTGCTATGAAGGACGATTCAAACAAAGAAGAAAGGTATGTTGAAACTCAACTCATATCTAAGGTTAGTAAAAATTATATATCGATTATTAATAGTGACTATACTCACCACATGACCAGAGATAAGGAAAAGTTTGAAAATTTTGAATATTATAATGGTGGATCATTAAGAATGGGTAATGACTCACCTTGTCCAATAGAAGGTAAAGGAACTATCATGTTGAATAATCTGATCAAGTGTGAAAATTCATATTGGTGAAAGGACTTAGCTATAATCCATTGAGTGTTTCATAGCTGAATAAAATAGGACACTGAGTTGCATTTGAGAACAAAAAGGAAAATATCTATAATGAAATAGGAAGGTTGATCGATACTGGTGAACAAACAAAAGGTAACCTATTCTATCTTGATGATATTAATACCACTTGTTTATTGGCTAGAAATGAAGACATTTGGTTGTGGCATAAATAGGTTATGTCATGTGAATTTTGATAACATGTTTAGGATAAGAAAGAAGAGAAAGGTAAGAGGCTTATCAATCATGTCAAAGCCTGACCATGTCATGTGTAAGAATTGTCAAAAAGGTAAAATGACAAAGTCTAGTTTCAAGAGAAAAAACTACACATCTAATGCTATTCTAGAGTTAGTCCATATTGACTTATGTGGACCAATGAGGACAAAGAGTTATTATGGTGATAGATACTTCATTCTATTTGTTGATGATTATTCTAGAAAGATGACTGTTATGTTCTTAAAAGAAAAGTCAGAAGCATTTAAGATGTTAAATAGTGTAAAGCTATAGTTGAAAAACAAACTAGAAAAGAATTGAAATTCTTAAGATCAAATAGAGAAGGAGAATTTATTTTTGATGAATTCACTAACTGTTGTAATGAGCATGGAATTACAAGACAGGTTTCTACACTGAGAACACCACAACTAAATGGGATTGCTAAAAGAAGGAACAGATCAATTGTTGATTGTGCTAGAACACTAATGATTGAGAAAGTCATCACACAAACATTCTAGAGAGAAGTTGTAAGTACTGTTGTCTACACATTAAACCAAGTACAATTAAAGAAAGACACTAATAAGACACCTTATGAGATAGGTATGGATACACACCTAATGTAGGTTACTTTAGAATTTTTGGAAGTCAATGTTATATTTTGAAAGATGATAGAAATGGAAAACTTGACTCCAAAAGTGATGAAGAAATATTTCTAGGTTATTCTACAAAAAGAAAGGCTTATAAATGTCCTAACAAATCCTCTAACAAAATCATTGAAAGAGCAAGTGTCAAAGTGGATGAATTTGCTGAGAAAAATGATGAGGAAAGAAAAAAGGAATCGAAAGATCACAAAAGATTTGTCTATAGTGAAGAACCTAACACCTTGCCCGAGCAACAGTGTATCACTATCGAGTGACAAAACAATGCAACCAAGCATCAGGTTGCACACACATGATAATGGTAATCCGTATTGAAAAGAAGATACTGATGATAACATTCTGATTGTTGAGATATTTGTTGATGAAATGAGCAAAGAGTTTGAGATGTAAATGTTTGGGGAGATCAAATTTTTTCTTGGTCTACAGATTCTTCAATAGGATGAAGGCATCTACATCACACAATCCAAATACATCAAAGAAATTCTAAAGATATTCAAAATGGAGGACTCCAAACTAGTTGGAACACCTATGGCAACCAGATGCAAATTAACAAGGGAAGACAAGTCAACTGAGGTAAATAAGACCTTATATAGATCTATGATTGGAAAAATAATGTATGTTGTACATACTAGACTAGATATAGCACATGTAGTTGGTATAGTTGCAAGATTCTCTACTAATCCCAAAGAATCACACATGACTGTTGTTAAAAGAATTGAGATATCTAAAGAATACCAAATTTTATGGTCTGTGGTATAATAAAGAAGGCAAATTTGAGCTACAAGTGTATACCAATGCTTATTTGGCTAAAAATATAGATGATAGAAAGATAAAAACATGAGGAGCATTCTTTTGATGATCATATTTTTCCATTAGTATGCAGAGGAAACAATTTTTGAACCGTCGGTACATCATCACTGAAAGATAGGCTTATAGTGCAACCTGAGAAAATAGTTAACAAAGGTCACTGAAAATTCTAAGCATAGAGGAACCTAATAGACAGATCACTTTGTAAACCAACAATATAATTCATAGAGGAACTCGACAGAATTTTACAATGTAACTTGACACAGAAAATTGATAGACAGTCTACAAAGAAACCCGAGAGGAAAGTATATAGAGCAAGCTGACAGGAAGACTAAAGAGCAACCTGAGCACGAGTCTACTGAGAGACAAATTTAATCTGAGAAATTTGGATCTGAGTTACATGTCAAATAAAACACTTAACCTTTATATTTAGCTTAAATCTTAGCTTTAAATCCATTTATTGAGGGACAAGTAAAGTAATTGTAATTTTTTTAATTAGTATAACTAATTGAAAACATGCAAACGAGGAGATCAAGGTGAAGTTGTAAACCTTTGATCATAGAGTTATCATTATAATACATGAAACTTATTTAGGTCAAATTCATCGTATAAATAGACGTGTAATCAATCAGAACAAGATAATGTGATGATGATTATAGCCGCAGAGACATCTATGGATCAGATACAAAGTTTTATGAAGAAGGACAACACAAGATGAAATCAGTTTAAAAGAATAAGATTCAAGGCTACTGAGTAGAATAGAGGTATTAATCAGTCACTATAGGTGATACATCATATTATAAACTTTAATGGACCTTTAATAAAAAATTCTAGATTGCATATACTCAGGTCAACAATTATTTTTTACTACATTCTAAAAAGTGTAGAAAATAAATGATATCCTTTGAGAAGGTGGATTTAACAATCCTTTTGAAAACCTCTTAACCAAGTGCACACTAAATAATGTTGCTAAAGCTCTTAACATAGTAGACCTTAACCAGTCTAAACATGTTACTCCTAACAGGGTAAGATCATCAAAAATGATCAAGTTTGTAAGCCTTAACCGACCCCTTCCATTTTGTAGATAGTGAAGTTTTTTTGGGTTTCATCCCCACCATAGATTTTACCTTCTAACAAGGGTTTTCTGCATTACCAAATCTTGTGTCATGTGTGATTACATTTCATGAATGTTAATATGCAAATTAAGTTTATGAATTGATATTACACATAAAGATAGAATAGCACATATGGTCGGTAATGCAAGGATTTGATTACTAAAAGGATTAAGGTTAAGTGATAAAAATTTTAAGGGTACTGATTCACCCCTCCCCTCTTAGCACACACCATTTCATTATTCCAACAATTGGTATCAGAGTTAGGTCTCTTATTTGGAAAATTTTAAATCACTTGATAGAAAAGATCATACAATGGAAAGGTATAAGCTAAACAAGAGTATTGAGAATCAGAATTTAGAGATACAAATCTTCTAGGAGCAATACAAAGAAGCTAGAATAAAGATGAGAGAGATACTAGATGAAAGAAAGGTTATAGCATCTCACTGTAATGAAACAGGCTATCATGAAGAAGAGATACCTAATTTTTTTGAGTCATCAGGATCTACATCTTGCAATACATTAAACACATCTGAAGGAAGCATTACAAGTCTGAATGAAATCAATCAACATTTGGATAGAGAATTAAAATCACTGCAAATCGGTCAAGAGACATAGAAGGTAAGGATGATTGAGGTTATGAATGATGCTAGACAAGATGAGAAAGAAATAACACTAGCTGTTGATGACAAAAGGAAGATCACTGAGAAGCTACAAGAAAGAGAATCAGAGATATAAATACTTACTTAACATCATCATGAGATCACCGATCAGAGAGTTCTTATGAGTCAAGAAGTAAACTGAGTGAACATAGAACTCAATGGAAAATTAGAAGCTATTGGTGAGCCAAGGGAAGAAAATGAAAAACTAAAGCATGAAGTAAAAATTCAGCAACAACACAATGATATGATAAAGAGGGTTGAAGAAAGTACAAAAAGAATGGATGATTTTCTGGATGAACAAAGAAGAGTCAACAACAATACTAGATTAGGGTATATCGAGCATGGAGAATCACCATACCAAGCTGATCAAAAATATTTCTACAAAAATCCAAGGCAAAGGAAGCAGTCATGCAATCACTATGAAAAACCAGGCCACACATCAAATGTTTGCAGAATCAAAATTAAAGGTATTCCTAAATCTACTTCTACATTCATTGGAAATTGTTATAACTATAACAAGAAAGGACATAAATCATATGAATTTAAATCTAAGGTGAAACAACCGAAGAATGAAACCTACATGAAATAATATTGTCCTACTTGAAAAATGCATGGGCATACATCTTTTGATTGCAGGAAGAAGAAGAAAAAGAAAGCATGTAAGCCAAAATAACAAGAAAATGCTTATCAACCGAAAAGAGTCAATAACTCATATGTTTGGGATTACAACACATGGAAAATTTGCACAACATGTGGTAGATATGGACACATAGCTACAAACTACATGAGAAAATAGATGAGAAGGTCTAGAAGCTAGACTAACCCCAGAATAGAATGCTTACACTTTCATAGGGTCAGTCATCTAGGCAAGGAATGCAGAGACTGAGTGACAGAGACAAGCACTTTCTGTAATGGAAATACCATTGAAGACATTAGAATGATGAGAAACAAAATGTGGAGGAAATCTACAAATACTGATGATGCTGGACCATTCAATACAACTAGTGACACCTTATCCAATGGATCTAGTGACATCACCACCCCCACCTAAGAAGAACAAGTATGGAACTACACTATACCAAGTTATATCTTACATCAGTTCCATTATACATTGATAAAATGCCAAACTAGCATGATTAAAGATGCACTATGGTATTACTTGTTAATAATGTGTGAATCCAATCTCGCTAGTCAATACATACCAAAAATAGTCGGTGTACATACAAATGCTAAGTTGTAAAAGTAAACTGAACATTTTCAATAATTAGGTAAAAGACAATCAGTCTTCACCCAATACCGAGCACCGTCAGTGAATATGTGTAAGGTGAAGTGAGTTGACACTTACCCTGAGCATAACATTTTCACTAAGAATGAAGTTAGAATGTTCCCCGAGTGAATCCATCTTCAAACACTGAGAAGTGGGTAAAGCATTAAATATGCCACTTAGGGAATCCTCTATAAAAAGGCGATGAAATAGCTCATTCACTCACCATGCTATTAAAAGAAAAGAAGAAGAGAATAGAGTGAAGAACAATGGCTAGATTGTGGAAGTGACTAACAAATGATTCACGACATTCAGATAGGTCAACAATAGATACAACAAGACAAGTAAGTAACTAAATACTCACCAATCTCACAGTTATTTATGGGAAAAACCCTAATTTTCATAAACCATGGCAACAACATCTCATGTTTCCAAGATCAAGAATTCCAAGCATAAAAAGGTTAACCTAATCAAGAACACTACTTGTGAAGAACCTAAATACAAGTTTTTTCTAGAGGTTGCTTCACAACCCAACAATGCTGGTGCATTCTCAAGCATACCACCTATGGTTTTGTTGATCGAGGATGTCCGAGCATATATCCACTACAAAGTTGTAGAAATCAGAGATCTGGAGGTTGAGAAAGCTTACAAGAAGCTTTGCACAGATGGAACCATCAATGATGAACATAAACATATAGTGGCGAAAGGGCTGACAAATGCCCTAATGTTCTCGAAGAAGTTTAAGATTGAGTGGATCAGGATAGTGTTGAGAAGAGTGATCATACAGGCTAAAGAACATAGCCAAGAATTCAACAGGCACCAAGCAACAAAGAAGCAACAACATTCACTGAGTAGAAAGAACAAGGAGGGTAGCAAAGGAAAAGAAGAGCATATTGATTAGAGAGGTATTATGGACTCACAATAGATCTAAAAATCTGCAACATTAAGTTGTATTAATGAACAAATCATTTACTCTTTTAGTTTATCCATTGATTCATAAAATCTCTTAACTGAGCGGGACTTAACAGTCCTTATTGTATTGAGATACTCAAGAGTATCCAAATCTTTTTCTTGTTGACAAAATAGTGAATGCCTAAGGTCAAAAGACTAACCAGTGGTTTTAAATGCTCTAACAAGGTCACACATAATAGTGTGTTTGTAACCTTTAACAGGGTTGGCTCTTCACTGAGCTTACTTGAAAAGAATAAAAATTTTGGGTTACCAGTCCCAAGTGGTTTTTCCCTTAATAGGGTTTACACATTAAAAAACCATGTGTCAATTGTGTATATGGTTCATTTCTTTAGTGTTTTTCTTTACACATTACTAAAATAGAATTGGTCGGTAAACACTAAGTTTATTTAGTGATATTCGGTAAAGATGAAGAAAAGGACAAATAGTATAATCATCGAGAAGTGTGTGTGTATATATATATATATATAAACATATATATATAACATAACATTATATATATATATATATATGTTATATTTACACAAGAAATACATCTTGTAGGAGTGAAGATAACTAGAGGCATTATATTTCTGATATAAAGTTTTGGTTGGATTATTTGATTAATTTTTGAGGCCACTGATTCACCTNCCCCCCCCCCCCCCCCCCCTCTCAGTTATTCTAACAATTATGGTTTGGTCCAAACAATGTATGATCAACTATCCTATCCAAATCCATTACTTGAGCCTTCAATGAGTTCCCCAAATGAAGTGACTCCTAATTTTCAAGATGTATACAAAGAATTTTTTTTGAACCATACCTCTTTCCATGTACATACAAATATTAATGTTCTTCTTAATTTCTCAACTCAAGAGGATCATACCCAGTATGATCTATTTCTACATCTTCTTCCCTTGGAAGAAATAGCGATCAAATAAATTCATCTCTTTATCATCTCTCTTGATCTATATGATTGCAGTTTTCATTGAATCCTTGTGATTATTGTATTTTTTGCGAAACCAACAACATTTCCTCCCTAGCTCTTTGTAACCATTCATCACACATACTGTGTGTCTTATTTATATCTTTCATGCTAAAATATAAAAATTCAAACCTCTTGCACAACACGGATCTACATCAAATGCCTCATTTTTTACTCTCAAATATTGAATGCCAATATTGGAAGATGACATAACATTATCATATTCATGTGTAAGGGTTTAAAACTAATGTTTATTTATAGATAAAATAATTTTATTCAAAAAAAAAAATTCTCTCCACAAGTCTTTGTGTGATATCTTCATCTATTTTAATAATGTCTCCTTTCATGAGTAGATGATCATCAACTAGTACAGGTTCAAGAGATGTCTCCAATTGAAAACAAAATTTACCTCTTGGAATAATTGTTTTCTAATGGTTGAAAGTTAAAACTTCACATTGGTATCCCCCAAATTCTTTACCCACATGTCTACTCATCACAATCTTCATATTGAGTTGTTGCTAGTTGAATGTGGTTATTTTAGATGACTGAATTTTAGTTTGGATGATGAATAATGTGTGAAACCCAACTAAAAATAAACCTCATCAACTTCATTCTCTTAATCTTGAAGGGCTATTTGATTTCTCTTGAAGGAGTCCATAATAACCTTAATCTCATAGGTAATTTATGCAGTCAAGGTCAGAGGATCTAATAAAGGATTGTCCAAACTTGCAGCCAACAACAAGAACAACACAATAGAAATAACAAAACACCAGATATATCAAAATCAACTTCACATTATCTCATAATTCTCACTGCATGCAACATGTCAGGATATAAGGCCTTCCCGGTTAGGTCCAATTACATCAACATATTCAACAAGGTCTCAGAGGATCCAATTTTATGCATCTACCCTATAGCTAAGTGGAAGAAACCAGATCTGAACTTGTGCTCGCAAGACACCATGAAATCTACGATCTATGTCTACCAACTTATAACTATCTATAATAACTTACAATCTTTCAACTTATTAGCTTACTCTTCTATCCTCTACCTATCTTCTCATGCCTATGTATTTCATATTATTTTATGTCTCATAATGTCCCTCTAAACATCAACCTAGACTCTCTTTTATACACACTTAACACAAGTTGGATTGTAAACAATAATTAAATGACCTAGTCCACCATACACTCTACAATGAAAAACTATTAAGTGCAACAATTGGCTGCAATTAAAATATATATATATATGAGAACACATCAACCCAGATTTAGGTCCACACAGATCCCAACGAGAGACTCCACATTAATTATGCTATGGAAATTAAATGTAGAAGTTGTCCAAATTAGGATAAATAACTTAGGAAGAGCATCACTGAGCAACAACAAACACTCGGTAAAAGCATACCCGAGCAACAGAAACCAAATCAGGGAAAACATACTTGAGAAAAAGAAACCAACTTGGGGAAAGGAACACCGAGTAGCCAATGAACACCAAGACCCGTCAATAAAATCAAGACAAAAAGAGTAACCAAATAAATAAGTTACAGAGCACTTCACCGAGCTGTCTCCAAACAAGCTAAGGAACAAAAGAAAACATATTTTTTCTTGAGCGGGATTGCCAACTACCCCAAGATGCTCCTCTATCAAACATCTGAGGTGTGAAAAGATGTTCTCAGTAGCTGGGTGAACATCTACTGGGATTCAACACATAGATCCCAAACTGGTTCTTGATATAAATGTCTTCCAGGTCCTCAATTGATACACTCTTCCCTTGGTTCTTCTTTTTCTTCCCTTTACCACTATTACTTGTTGATTAATATTCATATCTATGCACACTCATGTCTGCACCAATATCTAAAACCATTTCAGATCTGCTACCAATGCTCAAGTTTCTCTTACTAAGCTCTTCATCCTTCAAAGGAATCAAAATACACTTCTTCACATCCTTTAGTATAGTAAATGAATTTATTTTATGGTCATGAATAGCCTCTCTATCACACTGCCAAGGTCTACCAATTAAAACATCACAAGAACTCATTTCCACAATGTCACGTAATACTTGATCTCTATAGGTACCAATGTGAAAACTCACCATGCACTACTCTCTCACCTCAACTGCATGACTAGCTTGTAACCAACTTGTCATATAAGGACAAGGATGTCCCAACCTTTTCAAACCAAGTTTTTGAACCATCTCCTCAGCAAAAAGGTTATCAATACTTCCTCCATCAACAATCACCTTACAACATTTACCACCTCACTTGCACACAGTCCTAAACATGTTCTTCCTTTGACAAGAATCTACTTGCTTCGAGGGCATAAAATTTCTCCTATGAAAAATATTCACACCCTCTACCTCAGGTTCATTCTCAGCAACCTCATTCACCACAACATTTCGGTGACTACCAACCTTCTTATCTGCATGGGGACATTCAAATGATCAGTGTCCTTCTTCACCATAGTTGTAACAAGTGCCTCTAAATATACCTCTACCTTCCCTTTTCGTTGGTTCAACAGGTTTTTGTTCATCTTCAACTTTCGGTTTATCCTTTACCGACTTCTCTTGCTTCTCTTTCCCTTGGGAATTAATAAAATGTCTTCTCTTCAACTTATCTTCTGCCTTTAGTACATACTAATAAGCATCTTCTACTGAGTCAATATTTAACATACCAATCTCATCTTGGATATTAAATTTCAAACTATTAACATACCCTGCTACCTTTTATTTAGAAAGTTCTCTATGCCGAGACCGAATAGTCAACTTGTAGAGCTCCTCAGTATAATCTTCCACAGTCATCTCCTTCTGTTTTAGATTCTATAATTTCTCAAATAACTCAAGTTCATAGTCAGCAGGAATGAACTTAGCTTTTAGCTTCGCTGCCATCAACCTCCACTGATTGATCTTCATCTCACCTTCTTCTTCTTGGTCCCTCTACAACTCTTTCCACCATAAAGTAGCATGTCCTTTCAACTTAGTTTTTTCCAGCCTCACTCTAAGAGGATCTTCAATGTCTTCTAGCTCAAAGTAGTCTTCTATCTCACCGATCCAATCAATCAGGTTCTCAGGATTTAATGTACCTGAGAAATTAGAAACCTCCATTATGTAGTTTGTACTCAAGCAAGCTCCAAATCTCTACAATCAATCATATATGTCTCCTCATGATCTCTCTATCTGATCATCTTAGTCATCTTCACTAGATCCAACAACTTCAAAATCTTCAACAACTTCTTCATAACCATCATCCATTTTAGGATCACAATGCAATCCAATATTTTTGATACCTTCTATGATTTCATTTTTCATCATCGCTATCTAATATATGAATCTTTCTATTATCCTCTCTTCCACCTCCTTAGAAAGATCTGCAATTGCCCTAGGGTCCAATCTTCTCAGAGGAATATCTCAAGATCTTTGGAAACCCTAAGCTCCATAAGAAATGAGCCAGCAGCTCTGATACCACTTGATGTAGTCAAGGTCAAAGTATCCAATAAAGGACTGCCCAAACTTGCATCCAACAACAAGAACAAGACATTGGAAATAACACAACACCAGATATATCAAAATCAACTTTACATTATCTCAAAATTCTCATTACATGAAACATGTCAGACTGTAAGGCTTTCCTGGTTAAGAGTAATTACATCAACAAATTCAACAAGACCTCGGAGGATCCAAATTTATGCATCTACCCTATAGCTAAGTGGAAGAAACTAGATCTGAACTTGTGCTCAGAAGCCACCAAGCAATCTGCAATCTCTGTCTACCCACTTACAACTATGTGCAACAACTTACAATCTTTCAGCTTATTATCTTACTATGCTATCCTCTACCTATATTCTTCTCATGCCTTTGTCTTTCATGTTATTTCATGTCCCTCTAAACATTAACCTAGAATCTCTTTTATACACACTTGCCACAAGTAGGATTACATAAACAATAATTAAATGACCCAATCAGCCATACATTCTACAATGAACAGATATTAAATGCACGAGTTGGCTATAATTAATAAAAAAATACATAGGAGAAAATGTCAACCCTGATTTAGGTCCACATAGATCCCACTGAGTGAATCTACATTAATTATGCCACAAAAATTAAATGTAGAAGTTGGCCAGATCAGGATAAAAAAATTGAGAAGAGCATCACTGAGCAACAACAAACACTCGGTAAAAGCATACCTGAGAAATAGAAACCAACTCAGGGAAAGAATTCCAAAGCAACAAAAACCAACTCGGGGAAAGCATACCGGAGAAATAGAAACCAACTAGGGAAAAGGAAAACTGAGTAGCCAACGAACATCAAGACTCATCGGTAAAAGCAAGACAGAAAGTGTAACCTGAGCAACAGGTTACAGAGCACTTCACCGAGCAGTCTCCAAACAAGATAAGGAACAAAAGAAAACATATTTTTGGTTGAGAGGGATTGCCAACTACCCCAGGATGCTTGTGTATCAATAATCTTACCAACCTCACCTTCTTTTCTTCTTGATGTATTAAAATGTATCCTATCAAGATAGAGACAATATCTATCCAAAATTAGGTATAGGTAATTTGATTTCATCACAACCAAATCTTCTCTATGTACCTCTACGTGTGCAAGAAATATTTTTCCTTGAAGGCATTTGTGTCTCCCTTGAGCCTTCCAATAATAATATGCCATCATTTTAAAATATCATTAAAGTGAGTGAGGGTTACAATAATCATGCCTTTGTTTACCCTCAATTGACCTTCCAAGTGATGTGACTATAGAGGTCTAAAATTGCCAAATAAATATTTTTTTTATTTTTCTTCATAATCATGCTATTCAAAAATAGCTCTCTTTACATAATATTTTTCACAAACCTAAAAATTTGAAGTTAGGCCAACATCACGCTCAATCAAAGAATTACCATCATAATAATGAGTATACATATTAACCTCATGCTCTTCTTAAAACACTGATACAAAATCAGATTTAACCACTCTGAATTTCCAGAATTTACCTCATACTTGATAATCAACCCCTTTCGTATTCTCAATGTAAATATCATGTGATTACACGGTCCCTACTGGCCAAACATATAAAATAACAATCTTGTACATGCCTGTTCAAGTGTATATGTTTTCCGTTATTGCATCTTCTCCCAAAGAAAGCTACTTCTTCATAAGAGTTGGTCTATGACGCATGTCAAATTAAAACTCAACCATTATTTTAGCTATCATAAAATTGATCCATATCTGTGCACCTCCTTATCGATTATATTTGTTGTCTCCAACCAAATCCATAGTGAAGTATCCATGACAAAACCAACATTATCAAATTGAAATATCTTCTTGTTAGGAAATCTCTTAGTCTCTATAAACAGCTTTCTAAAATGTCATGTCTCATATGACATTAAAAAGTATCCCTCCAATGTAATCATGTATAGAAAAAAGGAGAGTCAATCTCACTGTAGTTTGCAATACCCTGCATGTAGCTTGAATTGTAAAATTGGGTGGATGTATATTGGACATGACCATATTTTTTTATTGAGGAATCTTCTTTAAAACCTTGAAATTTTAATTCCTCTATCATCCCATAATCATTTTTAGGATTAAAGTAACAAACAATAGATTCCTCTTTCTTTTCTATATTTTCTTCAATGGTAACTTAGTTTTTTTCTTTCAATAATGCTCCTTATGGCTTGAGCTCTTTAATATTATCATTTATTTAAGTTTATTCATCTAACTTGTCTCTAAAAAAATGCCCCATACTACATTTTCTCTAACAATCCTCCGTTTAATTGAAATACTTATAAATTGTATCTTTAGTAAAATATTTACTCTCAACATACCTCATCATTCTATGTACTCTTTTTTTTAGTCTACAATATTTAGTAAAACTCATTTTCTCTTTTACCATTTCACTCAAGAGATTAAATTTATAAATTAAGGTAGTCCATTTTATTCTTTTGATTAGGTTGATCTTTTCCCACATCATTTGTTGATCTTCTTTCACTTTTTGTAGTAGATTTATTCTCATTAGAGTTTCGATGTTTACTCCTCTCATGTTTAGACTTATCAAAATTCAAATGCTAATTGAGACCTTTCAACAATTAGACAATTTCTCTCATTCTACCACACATGTTAATATGTAACTCTTCAAACATCTTATAGTAGACATTAGTGGGGTTATCATGTTTGTCTCACATACCGTTATCCTTCTTCTTCCCTCTATTGGTACCTTCAGTCCCTTTCCCTCATAAAAAATATGTCAAGTTGGAAAGACAAAGGCTCTAATACCATTGCAAAAACCCCTGATCCAAAAATAACACTTTTCACCATAAAATATACTTATGTCTAAAATCAATAACAATATCCACTATTGTTGTTTATTTTAATTTAGATATTGATGCAGAGCTCCCAACCTACTAACTAACTTGAACTAACTCAAGTCTTTAATTGATCAAAAAAAGCATTCTACCCCTTACAATTTTATTATCTTGGGATAGGGCTCGACACCTTCAATTTTTTTCTCTCTGACTTACCAACTCTTCATATTGTATCCCCCATAACCACTTTTAGAGTTTCTCTCCATCACACACATCCTTTTGTGTTGATGTACCCCTATTTTCTTAGTGTCTCTAAGCCACCTTCCTTTCTCAATGCTACTCCAACCTCTCCCTAAGTCTTAGTGTCTTTTCACATTCCAAATTTATCCCTTGACACTCCTCAATCCAACCAAACTGACTCTTTGGTTCCAAATCCCCTCAACACCTCATAGGCCTAGAATGCACTGGTTTCATGGTATCCTTTTCTTGACAAATTTTGCAGTTTCACACAAAATATTTCAAAGGACCTCAGGAAGTAATTGCACATTCAAGAAGCACTATTTGGGGCAGCACTTTTCCCAAGAGGACATGTACTGAATCCTTGGATAACCCTACCAACTTTGAAACCCTCACCTTTTCTTAGAAGGGATAATTGGAGCACCTAAAGAAGGAATTACCCTTCAGACCTTATATTCCACCAATATAACACTTGGATCACCTTGGGGAACATGAAAGAACACCATTCCTTTGATTTTGGGCTTTGAAACAATACCCGTCAAAATTTATGGGGCCTTCAAACTTCTAGTCTATGTCTCTCTGCCACTCACATGTGGATGCCTGGCTAGGGTTTCATGCATATCTCTCCTCAACTACAACCTATTTTTCTAAAACCAATTGCATCATAAATTACACTCTCCAATCTCTCATTTAAACCAGGTTAGATAATTTTCCACTGGTTACATTTTGAGATATGGAGAGAGAAAGTTGAAACTGATTTTTTCAAGTTTTTGACATGTAAGTGACTATGACACATTTTCTCTCTCAATACTCCACCTGAAGACCTCTGACCAGATTGAAATGAAAGCTAACTTGATTCCCCAACTTCCCATCAAGTTCATTTTGTCATTTGGATCCATATAAATCCATAAACAAGGAAAAACCAAAGAATTTCACGGGAAAAACTAGTTTTCTTTGTCCAAATTCAATTGTCTTCATACAAAATATTCTCAACAACCCTTGCTTCGATTGTTGAAACAATTTTATATCAATCCTCTTTAGTTGAAACCAATTTTGGTTAGTTATGAATGTTGGGCAACTATATTTTGAAAAGTTGCAATTATCAACTTTTGTTTTTGACAACATTTACAAACTGATTTCCTAATAAACCTAGGAACCTACCAAGGGCACAATTGACCATGTTTGATCAATGCTAACATTAATTTAACCCTTCCTAAAATAGTTCTACTCAAACCATGTCCATCTAACCATATTTTACCGTAGGATTTATAACACATCCTAAGTCACTATGCATTACAAGTTAGGACTTATTACATTGCTAGGATCTCTTGATCCCTATAGGTACCTGGCCTATTAAAACATGCTATCACAATAATGGAGGTCTTATGACCCCATTGTATTCATCAAGGGGTTATCATACCCCATACTCCTAGGGTGGATTGATCTCAAGTCCTCTTGAGATAATTTCTTCTAAGGAAGTTGTTATGCCCTGCATACCCGTCCCTACATTTTCTGGGCAAAATGTTGGGTCCCCCTTTTTCATTTTTCCTCCTACTTGATTTTCTTTCTTTATTTGTTTTCCCTTTGATCTTTTGTTTTGGGTTTTTTTTTTCTTTCTATTTTTGTCTTCTTGTGTCTCTAGGACCTGGTCCCAGAGTTTATTCTTCCCAGAACCAGATTTTGGACTCCAGGATTCTCTGCCACGATGTCTTCTTTTGTGAGAAGGTATGGTTACGTGGAATCCTTAGGCCCAGAGTCCGGGGATTTGCCTATTCTGGAGTTTGCGGGTAGGGAACGCAACCAATTTTTACCCTTGGGCTATAAGTAGAACTTACCTGTCATTTTCACATTTACCATGATAAAAAACCTAAGGCGATTTACCAGAGCGATTGAGGCAAATTTGAAGTGTTAAGTGTAGATTGTTCTGGTGATTAGTAGTAATTAGTAGCGTTTAGCAGGTGGTTTTTAGTGTTTGTTCATGGTGTTTAAAGGATATCTTGTTGCATGAATTCAGTGTTTGTACTTCCCACATCTCTCGCACTCCAGGTAAGCCTTTGGCTTTCGCTCTCTACTTTTTGGTTTTCTGGTTCTGGTTTGTTTTGGGTTTCATTTTCTTTCTATTTTTTGTTTGCTCTTGGCTTTTGTTTTTTTTTTTCATTTCTAGTTTTGTCTCTTGGTCACCTCCCATTGGTGGGTTGGTACTGGTAGAGGGTTGTCCACCCTCTGAGCAGCTATAATTTAGAGCGGTTTCCTTTGTGTTGTGCATTTGTGTAGCTATTTTGTATATTATTTAAATGTCTATAATTGGTGTATATATGTTTTGACCATTGGCCTTCTATATTTTGCTGTAGTTTTAGTGTATATCCTTCTAGTATCATGTCGAGATCACTGTACCCTTGCCCACATTTTCCCAAATTCATGAACTCGCTTTCTTGAAGGAATACCACCTAGTTCAGACTCAGCTCCGTGCTGGTTTGACACATGACATTTTTCTCTCTCCTCCATCGAGTCAGTCTTAATGGAAAATTTATTTCCCATGCATGCATTCAAACCCTGCCAAGTGGTTTCCACTTTGTGTGCATTTGGATAGTTGTTGGTGTTATCACCATAACTCCTATTTTTTACATGGCCATGTGATGTCCATGTCAGCCTAAGTATAGCTCATCTTCCAACCATGTCACTCAATGGTTAGTTTTTGGACTCCAGGTCCTATGTCCCCATCTGATTCTTGTTTCACTTGTATTGTATGTGCTGGAATCCCTAGAGCCCTAGATGTTGGTCATTTTCCTCAGTTTTTTATTATACGCACATCTTTCCCAGGATTTGACAAACTAACTCTTGCAGGTGTGGATGCGGTGGTAAGATTTTTGAAACCTAGAGTAGTGTTTTATCTTATATAAATTCTAACGGTCATCTCGCCTTGCAGGTTTCCAGCATCTAATTCATTAATCATGTTAGAGGCATCTGCATCATCTCCACCTGGGAGTCCTGATCTTCCAACCACGGCAGTCACTAGGGTAGCTATCAAGTCTAAGATAAAGAGGGCCTTGGAAAATCTTCCCCTGACCATGAAGTACTTGAAGGAAAATGCTATCGCGGGATCAAAGATTGAGTCTAGCATTCAGTTGATCACCGACACCAGCATTGGGATGTGGAAATAAATGCAAGCCCTGGTAAAAATGATGTATATCCAATGAATGGTCAGAGATCCATTAGTCATTGATATCAGCAATTCTGGGATTTTAAAGGCTGCTTGCTTGCCATGTTCCGTGCAAGCCCTAGAACTTATTCTTACCATGGCCACACACTAAAATTCACCCATTCGGGTTGTCATGCTCTCTGCCTCAGTCCCGACCGGATATCCAACTTCTATGGTGTCTTTGGATGCTGCAACTTTTCAGGCTGGTCTAGGAATTCCCTAGTTTGATGACATGGTTGTCGTCACCTAGTCCTTGGCCCTGCAGGAATTTATGGATTTGGAACACATGGCCCAATGATATTTGAACAACCACTAGGTGAAGATGCCAAAGAAAGACTCCAAAAGGATGAAGCTATAAATTCCCCAATCAGAATTCAAGGAAAGCATACAGATGGGGATTATAGCATTATGTAGGATCTTTGTACAACCCCATGCCCATGAATTCTTGGCATGGATGTTCTACTTCTTGCTCGGCATCTCTTCTGGTGAGCAATAATTTGATTGGGCCACCATCATCTCAAATCATCTGGACTCCCAGCTCCTCCAGGTCACCTGGACCTCTAAATTCTATATGATGTCCTATGTTCTTTGGGCCCTTGCACAATGACACCCCGTCATAAATGGGCTACTCACAACAAGTGTACTCGGGGTTAGTCAAGGCCAGAAGGCTCCCTGGGATTATTTATCACAAATTCAATGAGAGCCTAGTTTCCTCATCTTTTGTTGAGTAAATGATGCCTTCATTTACTACAATCTCCTCATGCCTACCAGGGATACCAAGTACCACCTCTCCAAGGAGGCAATGGACTTGGTTAGAAGTTATGGCCACTACTACATTTAGTTCCAACAACACACTTATATTTGGGTAACCAACTTCTCTTGGAAACCCTATTTTTTTCCCAACCACTGTGGAAACAAAATAATTATATTGGAGTACTGCTAGAAAATTTTGGAGCTGCACACCCTCTACATGGTGAAGAGAGTAATAAATGTTCCATTCCCATTCACCTACGGGAATTACTCATGTATCCTGACCATGGCAAGAGAGGCAGATAGTGAGCTCAAAATCTTGGGCCTAAATGAATTCTATCTGGCGCGAAAGAACTTTGATCCGCTAGGCAAAATAGCAACGACACTTCCTCGGGTATTAGAGCCCCATGCATTTCACATGGAGGATTTTTGGGAAGATTGCAAGGATGATTTTGATGTCCGGAGCCGGCACTTCGTCCAGATGACAAAGGGGATGATGGAGAGGCTGAAGGTTCAAAAATTCCTGGATGAATTCTCGGACACCGGGTCCACAGTAGACCCACAATACAAAGAGAAGGGAGTAGACAAGATGAATCTCCCTCTAGTGGAATGGAATGCCCAAGAAGGTCCAACAATTGAGGATCTCACCCACGATGTGGTCGAACACAGCCACACGTATTTTAAGAAGGCATGCCCAAAAAGCACACACAAAGTTGGCCCGTTTGTGTGGGGCTCAACTTTCAGGACCAAAACCTCCTCACGGGGGGAGGATAAAGGAAAAAGGATAATGGGGACCCAGTCACAAACCCCATCTATGACCCCCATAGTAGAGAAAATGCAATAGACAATGGCAATCTCCTAGAAAATCAAGGATAAGTTAATCACACGGTTGGCCACCCCAGTACGTATGACCAGACCTGTCTGCCCTCCCTCTTCCTCTTCATTGGCAGCATTGATGGTCTGAGCAACTGGGACCAGAGTGAAAGAAGAGCGAGAAGCTATGATGGAAGCAGGGGCCCCTTTGATAACTAGGAGAAGGAAAAATAAGAACTCTCAACCAAAGGCAAAACTAGAACTTGGGATGCCAAGCATCCAAGAAGTACAGATTCTTTCTTCCAACTCTCCGGAGATGGATAAAGAACCTAAGCATATCCTGGAGAGCTCCCCTCCCCATGACAAATTTGATGATTTATTTGGGACTGATGAATTTGGGAACTTACAGGGAGATATCGGGAGGGCATTTGAAGAGATAGATGCCCAAGAGGAAATGGTGCACCCTCTTGAAAGGAACACCCCGGAGAAGGAAGCTACCAAAAAGAAGTAAACCTGGGAAGAGGGAGAAAAAGAACAAGAATAGGTCAACATCTCCAAAGTTTGGGAGATATAGGTTGAAGGAACTACGAAGAGTAGGCAAACACAGGATGAGAAACCGACATCATTCAGGGGAACCAGACCAACATGATCAACCATAACCCCAACTGCCATGCTCTAGGAACCACTTAGAAAGAAAATGTTTGGTGAGGTAATCACAGCAGCTCAAACATTGAATCTTGGCCTGATTCCTCCACCACCTCAAGAGAATGCACCAATTGAAGAAGACACTCTAGCAGAGGAGGCTAATGAAGAATAGCAGCAGGGTGGGAAATAGAACCCTAGAGAAACAGATGTCGATCCCAACAATGTTGAAGGTGCAGATGTTGGGGTAGATGATACAAGCACTATGGAGACAAATCTTGTCGATGGGTCTGGAAACACAGGAAAGGAGTCAGGGATGGCTCACAATGTTCAGGAGACACAACAAAATCCCAGAGGAGAAGAAAAAGGATAGACACTAGCATCAAACCACCCCTACCCCCATAATGGTTGGTAGAGTCCTAAAAGAGGAAGGCCCCAGCAACACCTAAGGCCCATCTCTCATTGGCGAAGATGATGGCCCAAACACAAAATCCTCCTAAGGCAAAGAAAGCTTGGACATTCCATACTATTCAGACTAGGCCGAGCGGTGATACAGTTGCAGTGATTGCAACACCTTCCCCAGATGTAGATGAGGCCATGGCTAAGACTGATGAATACTCTATCACCGAGGTATCACTGGAGAAGAGAGGAAAGCAGGGTGAGTTAGACTTGCTAAAGGAAGCAACCAAGGTGGTGGAGGCTCGCTATGAAAAGGAGGCCCAAAAGTTTAGGGTCGAAAAAGAAAACAATGCAAACCTCATAGGGCTATTGACTGAGCTTGCATAGCCTATTACTACCATCCCCCCAGACATCTCCACATCTGGGACACCACTCCCTCAGGGTGACATAGATTCACTAAGGGAGATGAAAAGAAAGGCCCAGGCAGTTGATGAATGGGTTACAGAACAGGTGGGAAACGTCTGGAATTTCTTAGTATCCATGCTCCTAGACTTATATGTGGCTAGAAATATCCTACATTAGGCCAAAACTACTATCTCCATATGGGAAGGAGACATTGAAAACTATTAAGCATGGAAGGCTGAGTTGGAATAACTCATCGGCATCGAAGAAGAAGTTGTCTTCAAGGTCAAAATTTTGGGAGGGGAGTCTTTTGACTTTATCCAGACCTATAAGTCTAGACTTGACCTCACATTGGGGGTAATCAAGCAACTTGTAGGGACCTTGCATGAAAAATTCTAGGAGGTTCAATATTCTTTTAATTTGTACAAGTCAGTTATCTCGAATGTCTCTAGGGCTGATCCCTTTAGCACTGAAACATGCACTCAAGAGGAATATGTTGTGGGAAAGTTTGATGAGCTAATGGAGTCTTGGTATGGATCCCCAGAGGGAATGGATGGAGCAAAGATGATGTGAATAACTCACATGGTGCTCCAAGGTCATGACGCGACAAAGATGGCCACAAAATTCAGGGCAAATGTTCCAGATCTGGGCGAGCAGGTAGATATGGCCAAGTACCACCGAGCTAGCCTCAAGGACATCGACGAAGACAGGATCGTCCAGCTCCTACAGACCTTCAATGATACCAAGGAACAATAAAATTCTCCAGGTTCTAGAAATGATTATCAAGAAATGTATTTTGTATTTATTTATTCTTGAGGGAGCGTAAGCTTCTAAATCCCACAGTTTTGGATCCCACAGTTTTGTATTCTTTCAGTGACCAGTGTCTCGGTTCTTGGAGCCAACCAGCCACTATCAAATAGTCAATAAAAGTGTTAGAAAGCAGGTAACCACAACAAGGCATGTCGGCTTAGAGGATGATTATGACAAGTGGTCTTCCCAAGGTGCCACCCGAAAGTAACACCTGACGCATTGGAGCTAGTGAGCCACTCTTCCATTTATGAGGTATGTAGCCTCAATCCCTAGGGGATCAGATTTATTCTTTTCTCCTCCCAGATCTCTTCTCAAGGCTGATTCTTCCACTCCTATTTCCTTATCTTATTCTTCTGACATGTCAGACCTTCTCTATCTCAAAGTTTTATGTAGTGTGGTGCAGGTAGTACCAGCAACTGGAAATAGTATTATATTATTGAATGTAAAATAAGTTAGGTTAGTTTTAGGTCAAAAGTTTGTGTATAAATAAGAAGTCTAACCTCATTCCAAGGGTCGGTGAAATTGATGATTTTACAGTCCATAACTAATAGCATTTGAGTTTTATCAATTCTTAGTTGCAGAGCTCAATGCTCCTAAGTTTTTAGAAGCTTTCAGTAGTTAAATGCTCCCCTGGAGCCACCATTATTGTACGCACCAGTACTTGCTAGAATAATGTTAATGGAGAAGGAAGGGTTATATCAATGGTGTTAGCATTCTGATCTCTAGATTAATGATTTTTTGTGCTCTATGTTCTTTATGTCCCTTGCTCTGATATTTTAAGTATATTAATGACCTTATTTTCCCTCGCTATTGATTAAATATGAACTGATGGTTCTGTGTTTCTTCGGTATTTAGTGTAGCATATTAGAGCTTCGTTGATATTTTGAAAGTTTGGCATAACTATAGGTAGATGAAATATCTCTAACCATGCAATATCTTTTGAATTTTATTTGGTTAAGGTAGTGAATGCTTGCAGGAAACCCATTTACTTAAATCTCTAGAGAAGAGGAGCCAAGATAACTAGCTATCCCCCCAAACAAAATAGTCACATTCCCAACTAAGCTCCTGCACTCTTGAGACCCTACTCTCACATGCTTGAAGGCCCTAGGAATCTCATTTCCCTAGACAACCTTTACAGGCGAAGTTGGCTGGTATCCCAGAACCCGGTGACAACTTACATCTGTTGGCAGACCCGATCACAAATTCCTGCCAATAGAAGCTGGCGCTAGAAGGAGGGCATGAGCTCATCCCCCTCTAAGGATTCTTATTTTACACCACCTAAAGGTTCTCCAAGCCATAGTTTTAGGAGTCAGACGTTCAGTGGGATTGGATCATTTTCACCTGCGAGATTTGAAAGAGTCCTTAGATCAGCTCCCAATCCTGGGAGGTTTGTTAAACTTGAGCCGCTTGCTCAAAATAAACAGACCCCAAAAGGCAAACCAGCCGCTATTGTCTGGGGATCTACTATAGCTCAGAATACCCAAAGTCCCTAGATGACCATGGGAATTAACACTCAACCTAGTCAAAATATAGCACCCCTGATGACTACGTATTTTGGCAACACTGGGTCCCCAATGGGAACTTTTCCAGGTGCAGCCAATGACCTTCCTGTGCACCCAAAAAATATTTGTCCCCAATATGAGCACTTAGGCTCATGAAACGTAGAAGAGCATCTGCAGGCATACAAAGATGCCATGAACCGACATCAGATTTGACATCAAGATGTTGTGACCCAGATGTTCCCTCTGTCCCTGGGACAAAATGAACTGAACTGGTACCTTAACCTTCCCACCAACTCCATCAATAGTTGGCAGGACATGGAGGATGCCTTCTTGGCTGCCTTCCACATACATGTGGACCCAGTGTGGTCTCACAACTAGTTCATCTCCATTAGAAAGGAACCAAATGAGCCCCTTGCAACAATCAACCACCGGTTCCAACGTGCCCTGAAGTGGTGCACGGGTCCCTTCATCCCATCCGTGGATATAACTATCCAGACCTATCTTAATGCGATGGACCCTTTCATTTCCACTCTCCTCTGGAGAACTACCACCCCAAGTGACCGAGATACTTTGGAAAAGGTTAACAACCTGGCCTTCGAGTTATCTTGTGGTCTTAACAAATATCCAGGTGGGATTGGGCAGTGCATGCCCTTTAACATGATACCTAGTGGAACTTCTTACTCCAGGGGATATAACCCGAATCAGGCAGTGGGTGCCCCCGCAATGGCCATGCATCCCCCACCACCACGGATAGACGAGCAGGCCCAATAGGTATATCCATCCCAAGTTCAGACAACACCAGGTCTGGAATCCTTTCCCTGGAACCAGCCCTAGTAAATGCAACAACCACACACACAACTATCCAGAGGGCCTTTCTTTCAATCGTCTGCTACTGGAGGATTTCCGCCCTCGACTCTGACAAATGTTGCCACTTGTAACACCCCAAAATTGGCACCTAACAATCTAATCAATTTTGGTTCATTTTCTTATCTTCGAATTCCTATTATACTAGCCAAATTCTCCTTCTAATTGACTTTAATTGACTGAGTTTCAAATGCAGAAAACCCGAATTTGCATAAATCTGACATTACACTTAAATTCCTAAATCTTAAATGATTATTAGCTAAAATCCCTATGATTAATTGATTTAAT
>MU223769.1:204464-221859 GCA_018584345.1 Thuja plicata
TGTTAGGCTCTTAATTGGTAAAGAAATCATAGTTTCTTTTATAAGACTTTCATATCATCCTCAATTTCATAAGCTTAGATTATCATTTTGAAGGAGATTTGAGACTAGTTCCTTATACTAGCTCTTGGATCTTTCTTCTTTCTCTCATAATCTTGCATATTTGCATTGGGATCCATAGTATTTGTGTGTTTGAGAGAGCACACCCACATATAATCTAAATAAGAAAATCAAAATGAGTAGAATAGGGTGCTTTTATTTACTCATTTTTAGCTTAATCTGATGTTGTTTGGTATTCTTGTTGTTTGTATGATATCTTACATGATTTATAAATGATATAATGTGCTAACCCACTAATGTTTGCATGTTTGAGCTTGCTCCCAATAGATTGAAGGATTGCATATACACATTTTGGCACGTCCGGTGGGACCCATGTCCCTAAAATTTCTTGCTTCTTGTCTAATTCTTCCAAAATTTGTTTAAAACACAAATCGGCATCTATGAGACACACACAAAGGCATTTGTGCAAACGTCGGTTCCTCCTAAACCGTCGTTCAGCATTTTCGTGAAATGGCATCTTTGATCTAAATCGACATCTCCACTTGATACTAATATTTTGACATTTTATTGACCCTATTGTTCATTTATCATGTTTATTTGTGTTTCCTACTCCTTTTCCGTATTTGATCATTCTATTTTTTATCAGAAGTCAGTTTTACAAGCAGCCATAATGGTGAAATTTCATTAAAAGGAACACTCTTTCTTGATGAATCATTAAGAAATAATAGTTTTTAGGGGGTCAATTAGTTTCAAAATAGGTTTTTGGACAAGTTTGGAAGCTAACTAAGAAGCAAAGATAACTTATTGTGTCACTTTGTGCTGTGTTTTGTGTTTGTAGGCAAATCTGCATCTTCAAAAATGTTGGTTCATGAACCAGCGTCTACGCAACAAGAATCAGCGTCTGCGCAGAATCAATGTCTGTGATCTGTAAATCGGCGTCTATGCCTGGTATAATTAATTTCTATTTTCTGGTTATTTCACTGCCACTGTCATTTATGAACCAGAACATAAGATCAGTGTTTGCGCCCTGTACTAGCGTCTGCACTCTGAGAGAGTCTTATTTTATGTTTGGCTAACAACTTTTGAGTTGTTTTTGTGCTAACGCTTGCCAAAGATTACTTTTCAAACTACTAATTAGTTGTTTGCAGCACCACTTGTCAAAGACGCTAAAATTGAAACTACTCATGTTGTCTTGCAGGTTTCCTTGATCCAAATCAACCAAACGATCGTGTTTGTAAATATTTTTTTTAGGCACCTAGTTTAATTAGTTAGATTTTTTTGATTAATCCTAAGTGAGTGTTAGGGGATTATGCTCTCTTCCCTTTTGGGAAGATCAAAAACCTAGACACACTTACCTGGTGTTAAACAAATAAATCTTTGGAAACAAACAACTTGTCTTGTGTGCTTATGGAGAAAATGACGTTGGATAGGAGATTATGCTCTTTTCCCCTTGTGGGAAAATAAAAAATCCAGACCCTTCTTGTCGCCAATCCCATTTTATTTCCAAGTTAATCCTTTAGTTGGGCCTGTCGGTTGAGGAAAAAATCTCCCGGGAACGACCCACGTGAGAACAAGGTGTAATCCACACCACTCCAACTCACGTAAATCAAATTTACTCCTTGGGGCCAAAGCCTTGAGAGTCGGTTGCATCTGAGCTTATACTCAGCTCTCATCTAACTTAAGTGTGGCCTCGCGGTCTTAATCACATTTACGTGACCACTTTTGTCAAGATGCTCTATGGGGCTATACACCTAAATCGTTCTTGCACGGACATAGAGGATACAATCGAATAGAGATCCATACTAAACACTCTAGCCTTAAAATCTACCTGGAACACCCCCAAAAGGTGATAATTCTTGTGCAAGGAAGATAGTAACTTCCCCAAGATCACTCATACATTCGTGCCACCGTGAGTGCTTGGAACCAGATAATATGGTGTCATGACTGGAGCCATTGTGTGCTTGGTGGCGGCCATATTTTGATTAGCTCTTGTGTGTGTGCCTAAGTTTACAAGAAAGTATTTTCATGCTATGCCAAATTCCTTAGGTAGTTTTTGTGCTTGAAGTGCTTGAAGAAAATTGACAAATCCAAAACACAAACAATATCCAACTTTCAAATTTGTTACGTGCTTGCATCCTTCAAGGTTTCTTTGTCCCTTATCGGATTGTTTTTCAGACACATGCTTGATTATTTTCCAGTTTGATTATATTGAAATTGGTTCTTTCCAAAGAACAATCCTATTGAAAATCAAAACACAATCAAGCTTTTTGCCAGATTATCAAAACAGACATTTTGTTCTTTCATGAGATATGTCCTAAGACCCTCAAAATATTCATCCAAGATCAAGATTTTATTATAGGACATGACCAATTTTAAGAAACACAAGAAATTAAAAACTTCGTTATCACCCGTGCAAAGAGAACAGAAAAACACAACCCAAGAGGCTACAAAATACCAACACATTGTCGATTCTATCAAGCAAGAAATCCATAAGCGAGAACAATTTGAGAAAGTGATCTACAACAACAAGGTTGATTGTTTCATGGGAAAATATCATCTAAACTCTGCTTTTGTTGGATTTGAACAATATGACTAGTCAGTTTACCACAACAAACACAAGTTCCTCCTCTTCTTAAGCTCACTTAGCTTGCATTCTAGGACCTCCCTTAGATTGTCATCTTTAGGAACACATCACACACTCATCTTAGCATGATCTTGCATTGATCAAATCAATCCTAATCAACCTAGCATCAACCTAATCATCATTCAAAGCATCCTTGATCACATCCTTCACTTAGGTATTGCATACCCCTTTGAGTTCCTAAAACCTACATCTTAATCAAACCCCATCTTTGAAAGTCCTTGAACTAAGCATTATTTTAGGATAATCCCTTTTGTCTTTTGCAACCTCATCACCTTGATCAAAAGGTTGGTTTGCATTAACAAAGAATCACATCCGCTGAAGACTACAAGTCTGTCTTAGGTAGATAATCACATCCACTTGATCCTACACTAGGGAAAGCAACCCTTGATCCTTGCATACATCAAGTCACCATTAATTCCTAGAAGCACATCCATCATCTTAAGTACATCCTAATCCTAGTATCATCATCCTTAGTTTCCTAGGTGCATCCTTGCATACACCTTGCATCTTGTATTCCTTTAGCATAATCATTTCATGCCACCTATCACACGAGCCACTAAGAAGAGGAATAACATGGATCCTAATCTAGCCGCTAGCTCATCCAATCCTACGACTGAGAATACTAACACCATGGTCACTTATGCACCTTAGCTCAATGATCAAGTTGAATATATTTGGGTAGACACTAATGAAATTCCCACTATAAGTGTCATGGAAAATTTTATCAATCATTCAACGCTTGTCCACATGGTAAACACCATGAGTGGACGTAACAACAACAGGTACTCTTGGACATCTAACAACAAGGACTTCAACTTCCACCTTGGATTATACCCACACTTGTTACATGACCTATGGCACCTCCAGGGGAACATCCTTATCCCATCAGAAATAAAGTTTTTGATCCATTTCAATGAGCCCTACAAGTGGGAACCCTTCTTGCACAAGTAGTTCATCCCTCCATTCCACCTTCCATCATACACACAACACCTACACCTACCTCAGAAGTCCTGCCCCATGAAACCACATTAGCACCACAAACAATACCCCCCATCACTACGCAAAAACCTCTGCAAACCACCATTGCTCCTCCTTCACAATCAATCCCAACATTCGTTGTGAACTTTCCACCACCACCACTAGTTAGCACATAGCAAACCACCATTCCCTCCATTCCTACTAAACCCATTCAAAGTGTTACAACTCGTGCACAACATCAAAGCACCCAAGTATCCATGTTGATTCCACCTTTCTTCACTACAGGTATGCCACCAACCAATGCCTATAACCAACCCTTATTTCTGCAAGGGTCCACTATTCCTGCTCCACCAGCAACACAACCACAATGAATGTCAACGGTTCCACCCCAAACATTGTTCAACACAAATCCTCCTATATTGCAACCATCCATGAATCCCTTCGCCATACCCCAAATTTCCATCCAACCCATCCAACAGCAACAACCTATCCAATAGCAACAACATACTCAGCAGCACCAGCAGCAACCCATCTCACAACAACCTATCCACCAGAAGCAAATCACCAACCCATTAACGTCCCAAGCACAACAAAAACCAATCAAATCCTTTGTAGTCACACAGCCTACTCTTCAAACCACACAACAACGACAACCACAAATGCAGGGGGAAAATCCCTTCGTGGCACAACCAATGCAACAGTTTACTAGTCCCTTTATCCAACCCATGCAACAACAGCCAACTCATCCCACCAGTTACATAGCCATGTCATCTTCCATTGTAACACAAACAATTACCCCTCTACAACAAGTTCTCACTAGGGGCATCCCACTACAAAGCACCTATGTAGGTGCGCAACAAAATCACCTCGCCTATCCAACGTCGCGACAAATACAAGCATATTTCCAATAGTTGCATCAATCTTATCAGATGCCAACACCTCCTCCGTTGTAGTATTCCACTCAACCCCAGTTTCCACCACAACAACTCGTATACAGTGATCAACAACCACCCTACCAAACACCACAATATCCCCCATAGAACCCCTCATATTCACCATTCGATCCATATTAGGCACAAGGGAATCCTACAATTATGATTAACAATCCCCCCCCCACAAATCAATCCTGAATGGGAGGAAATGAGGAATGCTCTCAAAGAGCTAAAAGCTAGGACAGAAGCCAAAACATTCAAGTTTGAAGAAGTATGTCCATATTCGTTTGATAGATCCATCACTACTGTACCCTTCCCCAAACACTTTGAGACCCCAAAATTTGATAAATATCAGGGGAAGGGTCATCCTGTGAGTCATGTAAAAGAATTCTATATGGCATGCCAAGAAGTGGCCTACAGTGATAATTTTCTCATGAGACTATTTCCCAAAAGCTTGGGAGGCACTACCCTTGAGTGGTTTTACAAAATCCCTTATGGCACAGTCTCTACTTTCGCAGAGCTATCTGAAAAGTTTGTGGCCCAATATGCACATAATGTTGAAAATGAACTCTCACTCCTTGACCTATGCAATTCCAAACAAAAAGGAGGAGAGAGCTTGGCTGATTATCTTCAATGCTGGCAAGGGCTTACCACAAGGTTGTCTTACCAACCCCCAAAACAACATCTTATCAAGATTTTCATTAACAACCTTCATCCTAAGCTTTCTTATCACATGCACATGAATTATATACAAACTTATCATGATATCAGTATCAAAGGTATGGACCTTGAACGAGGCCTCATCAAAGAAGGTATGATTAAATATTACAAAGAATCCCAGCCTGATAAACATAACAATGACCGATCATGATACTGGAACAAAAACAAGAACGTGGTCACAGATGGAGCCACTGACACAAAACATGTTCAACTTGTGGTAGCTAGTCCTAATCAAAAAACACCAGTAATGTATCCACAACCTCCTCCCATGTATCAGCAACCCTCTCTCGTGTATCCTCAACCATAGTATCAGCAAAACATGCGCCCTCAAGGCGCGCCCATATACCCTCCTCCAAGGACAGCCTGTCAACACAACTATCAAAGTTTTATGAACCATACAAATGATATCTCAGTCCCTCGTGGACAACAAAGACCTCATGCTTCAAATGCACCACAACGCATGTTTACCCCTCTGGGTGAACACATAGATGTCATCTTCCGCAAGCTAGTCCAAGCAAACCAAGTCATATATCCTAAGACACAGCTGTTTGATGACTCAACTCCTAAGCCTACCTGGTATAAAGACAACGAGTACTATGAATACCATCATGTCAAGGGACATACCACTCTAAAATGCATGAAACTAAAGCATTATATCCAAGATCTCATAGACCATAAGGATATCAAAGTGGATTCCCCTGCTCAATCATCGCCAAATGTAGGCCTAAAAATTTATCAGAATTCATTCCCTAAACACACTTCCGGTATGGGTCCAGGTAATCCTACTTAGTCCTCTAATCAAGGAAAGGGTAAACAAGAAGAAAGCGCCGATCGAAAAGATTATACTAATGCTTATATCAATTATGATAATCTCATCGGCTACATATCCCAAGTTCAGTCCTCTATCAATGTCATTCATTTCAAGGGTGTCGATAATCAATGCGCAATCACTACTCACAGAGGAAGGATAACAGTTGCAAGTGTAGGTCCCGCCCCATCTACTGGGACCCAATATAAAATTTTGGAACACCTAGGGAACACTCCAGCCCAAATTTCCTTTCTGGATCTTCCCCGCACATCACCCATCTACCAAGAGATTCTCAATAAAGCCTTGCATGAATCTCATGTCCCTAGTGACATCAACATCACTGAGTTCCAAAACCTTGTTGGACACCTATCTACATCCTATGGGGTCTCCTTTAGACCAACAGAAATTCCCTATGACAAAACCAATCACAATCTCCCACTCTGTATGGCTGTCATGGTTAAAAATTTTGCCATCAAATAGGTCATGATAGATAATGGATCGGCCCTAAATCTGTGCACTTTAAAACTCATAAAATAGTTGGGCTGCACTGAAGCTGCTATCACAAATGAGGTCATTACAATAAAATCATATGACAACCTAGATCGTACTTCTGAAGGCACCATTATCTTACCCATTCAAGTGGGCCCGGTTAACCAAGAAACACTATGTCATGTTGTTGATCTTGACCTTCCTTACAACATCCTCCTCAGACACCCATGGATTCATTCTATGCAATCTATCCCATCCACCTACCATCAGTGCATTAAATTCCCATACAAAGGCACTGAGATTACCATCCGCACAGATCCCAAGCCCTTCGCATACTAGAATGCATTGGAGGCATCATTTCCACATTCCACTCATTGTCCCTGGATTGATATTGGCTCCTCTATTGCCATCTCATCTCAAATCCATTCAGACCCAGAGACCATCCTCTCCTCCACCTTGTCCATAGTCAAGATCAACAATAAAGGATATGGTGAGTACACTTTATTTGATGCCTTTGCAGTTGGAGCATTGCCTGTTGATCCGCACACTCAAGGTTGTCGGCCAAATTTAAGAAAAGCAGAATCAGAAACAACCAGGACACTACAATTTGGTCCTACCACTTTTTTATCACAAGGTATTTTGGTTGGTCAGGAAATGGAGCCAAACATCAATCAATGGATATACAAAGATCCATCACCCTAGGACATGAGTCAGCTCAATTAATTCAGGAACAAGTACCCCACAACACACAAACTGGTGACAGGAAAATGGAATTATCAAGGAGGTGGCCTTGGTCATGAAGAGCAAGGGATGAAAGATCCCATTATACCTACCTGACTAGAAAAACACCTAGGCCTTGGTATGGGCTCTAACACGACTGGGGGCACCAACGAATTCATCAATTATTCCTCTTGTCAACCCCTGGGCGAAATCATTGACATCAAAGATGTCCTGGAAGAGAAAATTGTGAGAGCTTATGATGATGTTTTTGACAATGAAACCTTCCTAGGTAATGTTGTCCTACAGAAAATTTCCATCCTTTTCATTGACCTCCCCCTTTGCCATCCCAAACTCATAGACTGGGACCAACCAAGTGTCATACACGTTGACAAGTTCCAAAGTGAGGATGCGCTTCTAAGTTTTATGGGAGCAATCGAACAAAGTAGTGACTGGGGGCAACATTCAGCATATGTTTACAAACTAGACCCAAAGGCATATTTTGGGGAAGATGAGAACTTTAGCCGCAAAAATGATACAGAAAATAAAAAGAAAAAAAGAAAAAAATTGATCTTCTAGTGAAAACCCCTCCGGGGCACTATTTGATCACAAAAAAGTAAAAACAAAGGGCGTATCCCCTAGTGAAAACCTCTCTGAGGTGCCAGAGGATGAAGATTCTCCTCTTCCTCTTATCCAAGATTATAGGCCTGAATAGTCATCGATTCTCATTGAAGAAACAAAACTTGTTAACCTTGGTACAAAGGAAAATCCTGCCATCACATATATAGAAGCATCTTTGTCTAAAGCAGAAGAAAGTGATCTTATCACTTTGTTAAAAGAATCCATCAACAAGTTTGCATGGTCTTACTCTCACATGCCAGGGCTGGATCCCAACTTGGTGGTTCACCATCTACCAGTGGACCCAAACATCAAACCTGTCAAGAAAAAGCTCAGAAAGATGCACCCTAAGGTGGCATTACTTGTTAAAGCGGAGCTAGAAAAATTGCTCCACACCAAGATCATCTGCCCCATTGACTACTCTCACTTGATTTCTAATATGTTTCCCATTGCTAAGCCAGATAAATCAATTAGAATATGTACAGATTTAAGAGATCTCAATAAGGCATGTCCAACGGATGATTTTCCTTTTCCAAACATAGACATGATTGTAGATCTCACAGCAGGACATGAGATGTTGTCACTCATGGACGGCTTTTCTGGATATAATCAAATTTGCATTGCAGAAGAAGATCAGTACAAGACAACATTCACAACCCCTTGGGGTACCTTCTTCTATAACATGATGCCTTTTGGTTTAAAGAACGCAGGGGCAACCTATCAGAGAGCAATGACTGTCATTTTTCATGACATGATTCACAAGATCCTTGAGGACTATGTGGATGACATCTTGGCAAAATTAGTAAAAAGAGAAGACCACCTAGATGTTCTGGAATGTGTCTTTGACAGAATTGGACACTACTGCTTAATGCTCAATCCTAAGAAATGTGTTTTTGGAGTCACATCAGGGAAACTCCTAGGGTTCATTGTATCCAGATAGGACATTGAAATTGACCCAAAGAAAGTAAAATCTATCATGGAGATGCCTCCACCAAAAACAATCCAATAGTTGCGTAGCCTCCAAGGAAAACTACAATCTTTGTGCCGCTTCATCTCTCAACTAGCAGATAAGTGCCAACCATTCACTCATCTCCTGCGCAAAGACAACACATTTAAGTGGGATCCTCAGTGTCAGAAAAGTTTTGACAAAACAAAAAAATACTTGGCCAATCCACCTATCTTGGTACCGCCTATACCTAGTCACCTGCTCATCTTATACATTTCTGCTACTACCACAGCACTAGGGGCACTCCTTGCTCAATTTAACAATGAAGGCAAAGAAAGGGCCATATATTATATCAGTCAAAATTTGGTGGGTTATGAGCTCAAATATTCTCCTATGGAAAAATCATGTCTGGCAGTGGTCTTCGCCACTCAAAAAATTCACCACTACATGCTTAGTCACACAAAAAAGATCATTTCAAAGGTAGCTCCTCTTAAGTATCTACTCTCTAGGACTACACTTACAGGTCGAATGGCCAAATGGGTTATGCTGCTAAGTGAATTTGATATCCAGTATGTTGACAGAAAAGCCATTAAAGGGAAATTCATTGCCGATCAGCTAGCTGAAGCACCATTGGTAGATGCATATCCTCTGGTCACATAATTTCTAGATGAGCACTTGTATATGGTAGAGGAACAACCAACATGGCAACTCTACTTTGATGGGTCCTACACAACTCATGGTGCCGGGGCAGGAATACTATTTGTCACACCTCAAGGTGATTACATTCCCATGTCATTCAAATTGGGATTTTGCTACACAAACAACATTACAGAATATGAAGCACTAATTGCAGGACTCGGCATGGCCATAGAATGGAACATCACAGATGTCAAGGTTTTTGGCGATTCCCAACTCATCATCAAACAAGTCCTAGATGAGTATCAAACCAAAGATGATAAGTTGACACCATATAAGCAGATGGTTGACAAGCTGAAAGAACATTTCCTCCACTTGCAAATAACATAGGTACCACATCTACAAAATAAATTTTCTGATGCAATGGCCACAATTGGCTCCCTTCTTGAGATTCCTCACGAGTCTACACAATAAAAATTCTTAGTTGAGCAACTACATGCTCCCGCTTATGAGAACGATGAATCGAATCGTGTATGTGTCTTGGTTGGTCCGCAGTCCCTGTGGTACCACGACATTCAAGCTTACCTATAAAATGGTATCATATCTCCCCATCTCACTACAAACCAATGCAAAACCTTTATCCGAAGAGCATCCCGTTATACCCTCATAGCCAATACCCTATATCGTTGAGGCTATCACAATGTACTCTCTAGATGTTTAGATGAAAATGAAGCCACCCAGGCTTTACAAGAGGTACATTCTAGAATCTATGGTGCCCACATGAGTGGCATGGTCCTCACCAAGAAACTTCTACATATCAGGTACTACTAGCCTACAATGGAACATGATTCTTGTGAGTTCATCAAGAAGTGCTTACCTTGTTAACAGCATGCTAATCTGATCCATGCTCCTGCTCAGGACCTCAAACCTATTGTGCGTCCTTGGCCCTTCTCTTGCTGGGGTTTTGACCTCATTGGTAAGATTACTCCCCTCTCTTTTGAAGGCCACGAGTATATAATCATAGCTACGAAGTACTTCACAAAGTGGGTTAAAGCAATTTTTCTCACTCTCACTACTGGTGTCCAGATATCCAAATTCATCCTCTACCACATTGTCTGCCACTTCAGCATACCCTCCACCATCTTCACAGATCATGGTACACCATTTGAAAATAAACACATCAGTGATCTCTATGCTCGCCTCCATATCCATCACCGTTTCTCTAGTCCATATTTCTTGCAAGGTAATGGCCAAGCTGAGGCAACTAATAAAACCATCCTCAAAATCCTCAAGAAAGTTGTCAATGATATTGGTCGTGACTGGCATCTCCAGATCAATCCTACCCTCTAGGCCTATCACACTTCCTACCATTCCCCTACTGGCACTACTCCCTACTCCCTATTCTATGGTGCTGAAGCAATCTTACCAATTGAGGTTGAATTACCCTCCCTCTGAGTATCATTAAGAGGCATGATTAATGATGAAGATTACCGGGTAGCATGACTCACACAACTGGATCTCCTAGATGAAAAGTGCTAGCAAGCTTATGATCACTTGATTGTTTAATAGAATATACTCAAAAGGAACTATAACAAGAAGGTCCACCCATGCCAATTCTAGGTAGGGGACCTTGTGCTAAAGGAAAATCAGAAAGTGGGTACTGATCAGGAAAAGAAAGGCAAGTTTGAAGTCACCTGGCAAGGCCCATATGTTGTCACTACATGCTTTGGTTCTGGGGCATATCAACTCTCCACTCTAGAAGGGGAACCATTGAATGATCCTATCAACATCATTCATCTCAGGTGCTTCTATGCCTAAAGGCTGGTTGGTCATTCCAGTTATCTGAGAAAATCCATAAAAAGTATAGAAAGTCTTGAAGAAAGCACAAAAACAATGAAAAATAGTCCTGAAAAAATCTCTAAAAAGAAGAAAAATGAATCTAAAAAAATGGTTGTCCCAGTGAGAACCTGGTAAATAGGCACTGAGGCAATATCAAAAAAATCAAAAAGATCAAAAAGATCCAAAGAAATAAAAAAAAAAATTCAAGAGAAAAACTTTCGTCCAATGATGAAAACTTGGCAATCAGGAGCCTTGGACAAGTATGGGTGATGAAAACATAGAAATAGGCATCACACACAATGGACCATTCCATTATCTATCAAAATCTTATTTCTTTCCATCCCCAACACCATTTCCACGTTCCCTATATTCCCTAGGTGTTCCATATGTACTAGTCTGAAATGATCTCCCTATCTCGTATCCTGAGCTTTTGTACACATAATCTTGTATATTTTTGTTCATACATTGTGCTATTCTGAGAGCCCTGTGTGTCAATCCTATATATTTCTCAAGTCTTGAGTTTCTCCTTGTCATGCATTTGTTCTATAGTTTGGAGATAGTGCACATTCGATCGATCAACTTGGTCTGTCCCATCTTTCCGGAAATGAGTCTTGAGGACATATCCTTCCTCTTGTCAGCTTAACTCTAGGTCATTGTCATCTTTGTGTTCTCACAGGATGCATCTTTCCTCTTGAAATAATAAATCAGCACATGCACCTATCACGTGCATCAAGACAAGTAACTTGATCCAATCAAAAACTTGGCAACAACATGTATAAATACTCACTGTAACTAATCACTTGTAATTAATCCGCTCGGTTTTGATCCTTGTACATTCGTGATGTACCTCATCCTACCACCATCATGCTAACATCTTGAGTTGTCATCCTACTAACATTCCCTGTCAGATCCTTCATAGTCCACCCGTCTGGTTTATTAGTTGATTGTGACACACCAAAAATAAGATTGAAAATCAAAAAAAAAAATTGAGATTCAAATGCCACATTTGTTCAACCTTAAACAACTCATCGTCTGAGCTCTTCAGTCGCACTTCACATTCCTTCGCTATGGATGCTTTTGCATATTGAAAGCAAGGAAATTGATGTAGAGAACAACTAAAAGAAAATCCAAGAACAAGAGAACGATGATCTACCGCTCATAGTATCATTAGTTAGGTGTCTTGTATTCATTATAGATGCATTGATAATTCATGTTATCTTGCATTGTTAGACTCATTTTGCACTATTAAGTTCATTTTTAGATTCATTATATCATTTTGCATTCATTAAGTTCATTTTAGGTTCATTGTATTATCTTTCATTGTTAGGCTCATTTTTCACTATTAGATTCATTATATATTTTTGCATTATTAGATTCATTTTTAAGATCATTTAAGGCATCTTGCATTAATCATACATTTTAGGTCCATTTCTTTTGCATTAAGCATACATTTTAAGTTATTTTTAATCTTGCATTCATTCATTTTTATCATCTCGGATTGTTACATCATTTTAGGTTCATTAGCTTGCATTCATCCACTTTTAGCATCATTTGCATCATTTTAAGTTCATTTTAAGCTTGCATTCATCCATTTTTATCATCTAACATCATTGCAACATTTAGGTTCATGTATCATTTTGCATACTTAAATCATTGTTAAAAACATCATTCATCTATGCATATCCATAAAACATCAGCATATATATTGTATACATAAATAAAAACACATCACATCCTTCATCCACACACATCAGTACATCACATATATATAAGCATCAGCCACCCTGCATAAGTCATACATCATATATACATAATCAAATCATCCATAAAAACACATCACATCCTGCAAGCATGAAATGTCAGTAAACATATAGTATGCACATCATATAGCTCATACATTCTAATCATCATAAGAGTCATCATATAAATCAAAAATCATGAGCATCAATAAGAGTCCTCATATATATACCAATGTCTATCAATAAAATACATCATGTGCACCTCAGTGCCAATATACATGTATACATCTCAAAAATTAAAAAATGTGTGTCATATCATCCTCTGACTAATCATGCTAGTGGCTGTGATGACTCACCTCCCTATCCTGGTGGTGGACGTGGTGGCATCCCCACTGATCCCTGTGAAGTAGAAGTCTGCACTGTGCTATGAGACCTTGACCTCTCTAAATAGTCACGCCTCTATCCCTTAGGAGAAATCTCATGGTACAGTGCTCTATAGTGGGCTGCCTCCCTCCCTGACTTGTTCACCTCCCTATGGGTTGTGAATGCATCTGATACCACCTGACCAGCTCCACCTGCCACTGCCGCCTGTCGAGCGATGTCTCGCTCAGCCCTGTATGTCTCGGCCCATCTCAATGCTGCATCTCTCTCTGTGGTCAATGCATCAATTTTCTCTAAGGCCTACTCCATCTATAATGTCAATCTATCTAGCTGCCCTATGAGTGTATCTATCTCAAAATGCAGGTCTGCAACATCCTGCTTTAGGTCCACCATTGAGAATTCCCCTAAATCCACTCTTCCCTGTAGGCTATCAAGTGACCCCTCTGCCCTATCTTCCCGTGCTGTCTTAGAACCCAATAATCCCTATATCCGGGCTATCTCTGCATGTAGGCTCGCATCAGACACCACCGCCTCATCTAGTAACCCCCGTAGTCTGGTGCACTCTATGTGCAGACTGTCTCACTCTGCGAGGATAGTATCATGTGTCTCCTGCGCCACGAACCCTATGGGTGGCCCCTATGCCTATACCTATGTTGGCACTGGTGGTGCCTATGCCTGTACCTACACCTGTGGAGGCACTGGTGGTGCCTGTGCCTGATCCTATCCTGGTACCGATGGGGGTCCCTATCCTTGATCTTGGGCCTATACCTCTACTCGAGGTCTCACCCGTCTCCGCGGCCTCCTCCTCTATCCTACTGCTGAGCTCTCTAGGGCATCCCCAACCTCAATCCTATCATCCACATCTAAATCTCCTATCGGCTGCTCATGAGTAGCCACCTGTGTTAGATCTGTCAATCTAACTGGCATGTGTGCAACCCATCACGCCACATACTTAGGATTCATGCCTGCGTCTATCACATTTGGTTGTGCCACAAAGTCCAACCGTGGCATATCTCTCCATGATGCCCTCACTGTGAGAGAATATGTGTATCTGCCCCAAGTGCCAACCTCCCTGGTGACATGAGGATGTAAAGCATCCTCTGCCAACACCCCCTATTGTAACCCAAACTGCCTCATGACCCTGGATGGCCTATATCACTCGATCTGATGAATCATCCTACCCAGAAGAAAGCAATCAGTCTACACATATGAGAGGTATAGGAAGTCCTCAAACCCATCCTCCACCCCTGTAGCCCAATCCATAGTCCCCCATGGCTCACATAGCCTATAAGGGGTCCAGCAGAACACCTGGACCTCATCTAATAAATGTCTCCAATACCCTGTCTGTCCGACAAAGGTGTATCTAAGAGGGAGCCTATATCTGCAAGCATATGGATCCCCTACCTACCATGACTCCTGGACTCTCATGGGTTGGAACACTTCAATGTGCTCCCAGGCCCACACTAATAGTAAAGTAACCCCTGTCCCCATGTAGCGTGCCTCACGGTAAGCAGCCATGTAGAGGTCATGATATAATTTCCCAAGGACAACATACCCCCAGCAGTATGAAGTCCCCTCCTCTAGCATCTGTGCTAGCACCCATGACCAGCCCATCCCGAAGCCATGTCCTGCCAGGTCCGCCAGCATGCGTCCCCTGATCAATCCAGCAATATACAGTGCTATCCGTCAGAGTCTCTTGTCCACTGCTGCCTGCCACGGCATCCAGGTCCTATAGGTAGGGATCCACCTCATCGGTCATCTAAATGTGATCTCCATGTAGTGATCATTGTCCTCTAATCTATACCAAGGAATGGCTCCTCAGATCGGGATTTGCAAGATACACCACACATCCTCTAAGGTAATAGTAGCCTCTCTAGTAGGCAAATGGAATGTGGTTGTCTCACTATGCTACCGCTCGATCAAGGCGGTCATCATCCTATTATGTGCCCATAGCCTAGGCCAATGGGGCTCATAATCTAGTCCTACCATAGCTAATAAGCCCCAGTCCTCCTCTATCAGCTGAGCCTCTAGCTCCATAGTCGGAGGCCAATGCTCTCGTGATCCAAAGGGCGGGAACTGCTCCTACAAAAGTTTTCAAATCCACCATGTCAGTCGCTTATTCTCCTATTCCTATTCTAACCCTTCCTAGAATGGGGCATCTTTCCCCTAGGTCTCATGCCCACCCAGCCCCGGTCCTTGCTGGGTCCCCCCATTTCCTTTCCAAACGGTGTTTTCCCTTTTCAGCGTAAATGTCGGTTCAGTCAGAAGTGCAGGTTCATACACCAGCATCTCTGACTGTTCACCCATAGACCGGTGTCTTTGAAGATGCTGGTCTGGGTCTGGCATCTTTGAAGACGCCAGTCTGGCACCCACGGCTCTGGAGATACTGATCCGGGGATCGACATCTGTGGAGATGTCGATCTGAGGATCGGGGTCCTCGCAGATGCCAGTTTGAGAATCGGCGTCTCTGGTCTGAAACTGAATATTCCCCCCATTAATGCCTATCTACCCTCCCCAAAAATAATAAATGCATTACTAACAATAAATGCGAGGTCATGGATAGTCCACTCGCTGGTAACGGTCGCTCGGCAGGCCTCCCGTGTGTCCTAATGCACTCTCCAAGCTGTCCCTTCATCCTCTTGTCAGCCATATTTTACACTCAGAACTCAAAGATTTACTATTTACTATTCACAAATGACCTTCATTCGCCCCCCAGCCCCTCTTATAGCCCCTGTCTTCCTAAAATTTTTGTATATATTGTCGTGTCATACATATTGTCCTGTTGCATAAGCCTCAAAATGCATAAACTTCACCAAAAACATTTGCAAATCACAAAAATCCATAAAAAAATAAAAAAATTCCAAAAATTCCAAAAAAATCACATAAAGTCCAAAATCATGCAATAAACCATTCCTTCTTCCCGCATTGTCCCCGATCGTCGATTTCGAACATGGTTCAACTCATGCAACTGCGACACTATTTTTAACTAAATCACTTTAGCGACTGACTGTCCTTGTGCTTTATCCTATTCACAGCTTTTGCCAGCGAATGACTTTCCAACAAATCCAATCACATCGAATCCTTGCTCGTCAGGTTGCATCCTTCCGATGTTGGCATCTCAGATCTTTTATCAATCCATCATGTTCATGGCAAGAACTCTGGACCGAATGAGTGCTTGGTCATAAGGCCTTCTTTATTGATTTTATCTTTTTGTGTCAGTTTACACCTACTCATCACTACCTCGATCTGCTATATCTTGGTACGTGGTGATGGGTCGAGACTGCTACATGTGTCTTTAGCAGTATGCTTTGTTTGGGTGTCTAGTCCACGCAAAGGAACCTTGTCATCTATGTTTTCTAACATCTGATGCATACCTCCTCTTGCAATATCAAAATCGGATGTGCTCTCCATATTTTTCACACAAATGGATCCCAATGCATAATTAGCTGCATTTAGTTTCATTTGCATTCACATTCTTAGCTGCATTGTTAATTGCATTTCAGAAGGCTTCTATTTATTCCCTCTCTTCATTCCTCTCTCCCGTTGTGTCCTTTTTGAGAAAATCCAACACCACTATCTTTGTTGTGTCCTTTTCTCGAGGGGGCACAACCCTATATCAATCAAAGAGTATACCAGTGGTAGCTTCTGTTAATGAAGTCAATAACTTATTTTTTTTGTCTTTGACAAAACGTCACTTGCGACGCTACGTCAAAGAGGGGAAAAATGTAGACATCCAAAAATATTAATATTATTATTAATATTAATTTCCCTCTTATTCCTCTAACTATTTAATTCAATCAATTAAAAAGTTTCATTTATCAATAGTTTAAACACTATTCTAATGTATTTTATTTAAATACATTTGCCTCCACAAAATCCCCTTTTAATAAA